>NDGM011253068.1:0-14678 GCA_002564305.1 Octomys mimax | reverse complement strand
CAGGTGTGCACCACCATGCCCAGTCTCATTTGCCATCTCAGTGTGCCTTGGGGGCAGGGCCGGAATGGCAGGCCCGGGGATTGAACTCCCAGCCCCTTCATCTGCTTATAAGAGCTTTAATGTGCTGAGCTATTTGGCGGTTCAGGAATAAGAAACATTAAACTTAGATGTTCAAACACATTTCCTAGAAATACATTAGCCATTTTTTTTTTTGCCACAAGGACACGATCACTGGTATTTAGCCATATGGAGAGAGCGCACTACCTGCCCATGTCTTCTATTCCAGAGTTCTCCAGTCCCTATATTTAGGACTATCATAGCAATAACCATTATTTTATTTTACAGAAGACTTGAACTCTCAAACTATACTCTATACTAGAGTTAAGGGCCCAGGTATGCACTACTGAAAAGAATAATTCTCTACTTTTTCTGTCTATCTTATTCTATCTTCATCAAACAGCCTTTTTCCTAAGTGCTTCTAACATGCTTCAGAAAGATGTACCATTCTCTCTGATTTCCACTTGACACTACATTCTACTTCTTATTTGATTTGCATCTTATTTGTCCCATTTTACTGACAAGTGAATGGTAAGCCCCTTGTTTTTAATATTTATTCCCTATATGTATTGAATAACATAAGATATAGCACACAGTATATGCCAGAAAATATGTATTAAATTAATGAATGTATGAATAGTTTCATTCCCAACATTCACTAACAACCTATCCTGAATATGGTTTAAATATACAGAAAAAGGAGTTTTTTGTGAACTAGATTTAACATATGTCATCTGTATTCATAAATCCTAATGAATATGACCTTTGGGCTAACACAAAGAAAAATATTCTACTAAGACACTAATAAAAGGATTCTTCTAAAACAGCATTCACTTGACCTCTGTTTTAGAATGTTCAGATTAGTTCACTCATTTGACATGAATGAATTTGCAATTCAGACATAATGTGAACACATAGATTTAATATTTGAGATGAGCTTATTTTTCTTCAATTAAACTAGGAAGAGAAAAAAAAATTCACTCAGAGGAGACTGGTGAGACTGTGTGGTGAGGTACTAAAATAATGTAGCTAGATTGAAAAAACAATGACACATGAGTCTTCTTTCATGGAGAAATGACTCAGCACTGCTCGAGAATGTGAAGTGGGTTCATTATTCTCTCACCACAACTGGTCAGGTTACTTGTGGTGTCCACAGAATACAGCTAATTCAGAAGACAACCGGTCATTGTGCCTCTCCATTTTTAAAGCAGTCTGATGCTTTCATAAGACAGAGAAGTCTAGTTCTTTTCACAAAATCTGATGATAAAAACAAAATGTGAGAATAATTTTAAATACACCTGCATTTGCAAATAATCATAGGTCCTTAAAAGTTATTTTTAAGTGCCTTCCAAGCTACAACCGCTATCTATCTATGTCTTAAGCTGGTGTTTTCTTTTTAAAAGTCTCAGTAGGAACTGAAGTTAAAACTCTGACACCTGAGTCTTTTTGGCCTTCTGACAGCAGAGCTGGCATTGCATTTTTGCTTAAAATGATAAATACACAAGCTGTGAGCTGGCTACAGCAAAGTGAGGTGATGGAGTCCTGTGGCTTGTGGTATACCAATCTCTTCCTCCAGTGTACAGAACCAGTGTGCTCTCAGTGCTGTGGCAGAAGCTGAGAAGGTGTGCCTCTCAGAAGTGCATCTCTCACCACTGTGGTATGAAAAGATATGTCTCTCTTCAACCCCAGAGTGGTTGTAGGATGGTTGTAGGATGTAGGCCTTGAAAGCCAGGCCATGTCTTCATTGCCAATCCCGTCGATGATCACTTGGCATGCTAAAAAATTACTTTTATCTTCTTCTGCTTTTTTGTGTGACAATTCAAAAAGCATTGTTTGCTTCCTACTTTTCACATCCTCCTTTTCCATGGTGGTGTAAGTGCTACAGAGTCAAAGCAAGGATGACAGTGATCAACGAACACCGATTTGAATATAAAATCTATGACCATTTGAAAGGGAAACTTTCAGAAGCCTATGTAATAAATCCCTGGCAAGTTTAAGAGAGGTGAACTGTACCTAATTGCATCTGACATGACTAAGGCACACAGATTTCTCTGAAGAGTGTGAGGGTAGATTCCTCTAATCCTCTGCTCAGCACTATTCAAAGTTTAGAATAGTTCATGCATTTAGCTAATTGACAGCTGTGTGGTCAAGCCTCCCCCATCCTCCCTCTAATGGTTAATAATGAGAAGCCAAATTTTTAAGGTTATATTATTAAGGATTTTAAAGACAAACTGAAAAGACTGATGGAACTATCCAATGCATGGCTTGGAGTATCATGGCTTTATTTTGTCTGAACTTGGCTTTAGAAAACAAATACAACCATCACCATAACAAGGATGAGTTTGCTGAACCAGTCAGAGTTGCTTTAGTTGCTTGGAGTTGTTGCTGCCCAACTTGGGCACTTGTCAACACAGCATCCGGTCCCTGCCTGGGTGGTCTGGAAGGGCTGGTAAGCTATGTGGCTCTTCAACACCCTGTCATGAGCCTGCATAATGCTTGTTTGTGAATCCATGTAGGAAAATCCAGGTGCAGAAACACAGTTTTGTTTTGTTTTGTTTTAACATATCTTTGGTCATGAATGAGAAGATACTGCAATGGAAAGGAAAATATTAATTGGTGGTTAGAATCTTCTCAGAAGAATCTTCCAATATCCTCCTGCTAAAATCATGAATCCATCTGCTTTGCAGTCAGTCAGCCTGGTGATTTTCTAAACTCCCTTCTCACGGGCTTCTCCATGCTAGATTTCACACAAAGAGACACTAAGCCCTGAGTTCTAAACTACCATCTGTGTGGGCTTAATTGTTATGTTTCAGGTGGAACATCCTTGATCACTGGGTCTAAGGGATAGCAATAAAATCTGGTCAGTCTTTTCACTGACAAGACACCTGACCTTTTTGTGCCTCAGTGTCCCCCTTTACATAATGAATCTTGCTGCTGTTGCATTCCAGGTATCTTGCTGGGAATTGAATGAAGTCATCCATAGACTCTAAGCTGGCACACATGTCCTCCTCCGGAAGTCAGGGGTGGCTTTAACATGAGGAAGTGAGAAGATGGGCCATACTCTGACTTGTTTTCTATGCTGACAAGCTTTGGAATTATGTCAAGCTTGTCTGTGTTCTGGAATCATAATTTAGAGCAGTGCCTGTTTCTTGAATTTGAGAGCTATGGGATATTTCGAGAAGCTCTAGCTGAGCTCCTTCTCCTCACCTTTTCTTAGAGCCAGAAACCTATAATCTTATTCAGTGAAGGACCTATGGAAGCTCCAGTAAATCTGATTCAATTTAAGTTTTTATTGCTAACATTAGTCTTGACACTGGCCTATCTCTTCATATATTCTAAGGAATGGACTTGTGCAATGTAAGGAAAAATATTTTTTAAAAAATTACACTAAAAGACAGATTGCCATTAATCTTCCTCCATGGCATTCACCCTTGCTTCAAACATATTTATCCATTATTTTTGCTACTTTCTAAGGAAATTCTGAAAGTCCTCCTTTGTGAATGTCTGTAGTTGTGGGATTGCAGCTGCCTAGATGTCCTGAATCCACTCAAAATGTTTATCTTTCATTGCCGTTTTGACTTTTCAGAAGAGCTAAAAGTCACACTGTGCCAGACACAGTGAATGAGGTAGATGAGGACGCACCGTAGCGTTTTGTGAGCCTGCCTTTCCATGACTTGGCAGTCAGCAAAAGCATGCACTCTATCTTTTATCGCATCTTGTAACCACAGTCATAAAGGACAACTTCCAGAACTTCTTTGGTAAGTGGCAAGAATATTGGGACAAGTGTGCATAAAGCAAGGGTGAATACATTCAGGGGAATTAATGACAATACACCTTTGACTATTATGAATTTTTTATTACTTTATATTTTTAGTACCAGAATCAAACTCACAACCTCATACTTGCCAGGCAGGTTCAGTGCAGCAGAGCTACATCCCTGGAAATTTTTTTTTTAATTGAACATTCACTATATATTTTGTTCACTCTGTGTGTATTTATATAATGCTTATAATGTGCCATGCTTTACATGTGTTGGCTCATTAAGTCCTCATGAGAGTTCTAAAAGGTGACTATTCTTACCTCAGTATAGAGAAAAGGAAATGAAGAGACTTTAAGTGGCTTTTCCAAAGCCCTGCAAAGCCTTGTCATTAAGTGGCAAAATGTGAATTGAAACTCACGCAGTCTTGCTCATGAGCCCACAGATTTAGAGACTATGGCATGCTGTCAGGTAATGTCTTTCTTTTGAATTGTGGTGGACATTTTGGACCTTGGATCAGTCACAAAAGCCTGGCAGGAACTCTGCAAACATCTGCCTGGTAAAGCCATGCATGACTTTTATGGTTTCAGGACTCCCCTAGTCCTTGTGCTCTCACTGAACATTTCTCCTTTCTATTTCAGTGTTTGAAATTTTACATCCTTATTTTACTATATATCTCTGTGTCTTCGTATGTGTCACCTCCCAACCAGAATATAAAAGATATTCTCTGGAAGGGAAAAACCATGTTTCAGACCTATTCCATAACTGCCTTAATTGCCTTAAGAATAGCTGAATAATTAGTTCACGACACATAAAATCCTCTAGAATAACTTTGTAAGTAGATCAGAAACTTGATTTATTGAGATATATGAGATTTATTCCCCTTTCTAATTTATCCATTCTCTTTGCTCTTTTCCACCGAATGATATTTAGTTGAACATTTTTAAGATTAAGGTAATATGCAAGCCATATAAAGCTGAAGCAGATGAATAAGACCATCCTAGAGAAGTAGAGAGGTGTTTAGACTCTTCAGTTGAATAGATCAGAGTATTAGCACACTGACTCTGGCTATTAGATATTAGGTCACGATCAATAGGTAGAGAGCTGAGCTCTGTCTTAAGAAAAGTAGCGCTTAGCTTTTTATCTGGACATAAATTGTTCCTTCCGTGAGCATGTGGCACATGGCTACAGTCCCAGCAATGGGAGGGCTAAGGCATGAGGATCCGCTTGACTTTGAGGCCAGCCTGGGCTAGAGTGAGTTCAAGGACAGCTTGAACTACACGATGCGATGCTGTCTCAAAAGAAAAAAAAAAATAGATAGATAAATAAATAGTTCTATGAACTATACTCAAGTAGCACTTGAGTACACAGAGTCCATGGTAGCAAACCTATGGTGCATTTGCCATTTGTTGTTGTTGTTGTTTAAGATGTCAATGTAAAGTTGCTTTTTCTAACCTGAGACGTCAGTATTTGGGTTTAATTGCGGTGTTGGCACTTTGTTATGAATAAATGGGTTTTGGGTTGCAGTTCGGTACTCTGCTTCCAAGAGGTCCACCATCACTGACCTTTGTAATAGATAGTACTACCAGCCATATAGTTCCACATACTTGTTTGTTTACTTGCCACTGACCAAATCAAAAGAAGTCATTTATTTTGGTTTAAAAGAAAAAAATATCATTTGAAGTCAAGTTCTGAAGGAACCAATGCAAACAGTCTCATCACCCACACCACTATCTCACTGAATACAGGTATGTTAGAATCTTTTATAACAAGGAAAGGAGGATACAATGAGATGTTCAGTATGTGGGGGTCTGTTCCTTGCCTTTTTAGACTCAGACCACCCCTTCCCTATGGACAGGAAACTAGAATTGACCTCCTGGCACTGGCACATCTACAAGTCTACATTCTGTCCATTCATCTGGGTGAAGAGAGATGGAGGAGGGCGTTAGGCCAGTGGAAGTCTGGAGAAACCACGTGTCTATAAAAAGTAAACCAAACTTTTAAGGTTCTATTTAGTTTTTCTGGTTACAATAGAAAATGAAATCATCCACCACTATGTTTTAGTATATGGAAGTCATTATTTTGACCTCCAACAAAGGTAATCAATGTGGTAAGAATAGCCACATTTTGGGGTTGGGATGGTTTGGGCTTTATTTGCCTTTATTAAAGAGACCACATGACCTTCTGTATCATGAATAATGATAGCAATACTGCTTCTCTTTCCCTTAAACTTCTTACCTATTCACTGACCTGACATGTTTTTAAATACCATAAAGGAGTTACACTCTATTATGTGTTGGGTATAAAAATGTGCAGCAACCTATTTCCTAAGAAGTCTGTAATTACATTTAAGAAATGCTAGTAATTAACGGCTCAAATGGGTAAGTCTAAGTTAGCTGCATGAAAAACCAAAGACGTATCTAACCTTTCTTAAGCTCTAGGGCATATATGTAATTTGAACATTATGTCTTCAATGAGGGTGTGTTTTCTTCCTTTTCAATGAAAAGGGTAATTAGGGTGATAGTAGAAATAATACTTAGGTTTATATAGCCATTGGCTGAGGTTTACCAAGGTGATTTCTAGCTTTGCAGTAAGCTTGTGGACTGATGTCAGCTTTAGCAGTCACTAAGTCTTTCACACCTTTTCCCCCCTGGGCTTTGTCTTTCTCTAATAAAACTACTTTATTCTCATCCACATTCCAGAACTGAATACCAGCACTTAAAATGAACTGTTTATATCCCAGTAACTTAAATGAAAAGTAGTTCAAATAAAAGTGAAGAGTTGTTTGCTCTCTTTTCCCACATGACTGCATCTGTCACATACATGTACTGGCACTTGACATGGAGCCCTGATATTGATCTGGAACCGTATTGATTTTCAACTTAATATAGGGATGGTGTCTACCAATAACTTAGCCAGTTCCAAAGGCACTTGCTTAATCTCCTTTTGTTCACTTACAAAATGAAAAGAATGGTTTTAGTAGAGTAACTATTAAAGGGTTCCAGTATACTTTACCCCAAGCTGAACTTTGGAATCTGATAAAATACATTTTTAAGCAAGTTCCTGGCTTTGATATATTAATTTGGGATTGGATTTCCTCCAGTGGTTCAAACAAAATGAAAGTGGGGATCTGAAAATATTGTATTGTGTTCCTTTTTCTATTAATATGGATCAGAATGAACTCCTTGTAAGATCATACCAAGGTACTAATGTGCCCCATGCTAAAGGGCTATCTATTTTCCTTAGATCTCCCAGTCAGTGTAAGTTATTCTGTGGTTCCATAAGAAAATAAAAAGTAGTATAATGTCTCTTCTCATTGCTTTTAATTTGTTCTGGTTATCAATAGCTGTTAAATAAACCATTTTAAAAATTTGGCTTAAAAATAATAGCAATGACAGTGCTCATAAATCTGCAACTTATGTGTCATACTCCATGGAGTATCAGCTTTAGGGGCTCAACCAGACTAGAGGATCTGTTTCAGAGACCTTCTCCTATGTGGGCAGTCACTGCTTGGTGCCATAGAATGCAAGTGCATCTGTTGTCTCAGGTCACTGAGTCCTTGGAACCTGAAGGTGTCAAGCTCTCCCATCCTGGTTCAGTATTATATCTGCTATATCAGGTTGACAAAAGACATCACAAATAATACTGGAATTTGAAAGGAGGGACTATTTGGACCATACTTACTGGGAAGAAGATTAAAGAATGTGGCCATGTTTACATCACCACCTTCATTAATTGATATCCACTTTCATTAATTATCCAAAACAGAAATTTGGGCTGCTTATATGACCCTTTCTTATCTCTTATTATTCTTTAAATGATTCAGTATAGAAGTAAATCTGATAATTATTGCATATAGCTTATAATTATATAATTCAGTCATACTAATTATATCATATCTATATATAACTATCAATTACTGAGCCTTTCCAATTGGTCCCAGAATCTTTCCAGTTCTTGTGAGCACCACTGTCACTTCTCTAGTGCACAAATATCCCTCATCCATCTCTGATCTGGTCTCTGTCTCGACCTTGTTGTTCCCTGTAAGCCAGTTGTGGTGGTGATTTTTAGTTATAATTCACATCACCACAGTGACTGAAATTCCTCAAATGTTCTCCATCACTATATGGTAAGGCATATGTTTTTTGTGCAGCTCAGCAGAACCTGTGTAATTGAACCCTGCATTATCTGCTTCCTCTTCCTACAGTACATTTTTAATTTCTTCCTAAACATTTATATCTCAGGCTTCACTCTACCAAAATCTGTTGTTCTGTGAATGCCTTCACTTACTCTTACCTCTAGGTTTTTGTTCAGGCTCTCTTTCTTTAAAACACTCTTCCCTTTTATCTCAAGGCCCCTCATTCTGTTTGCTGAGGTAATTCATTCTTATTCTTCAGATTTCAGATTAGTTTTCAACTGGCCATTTCTTCTGTAAAGCATTTTATGATACCTCATGCATTTATTCACAAAATATTAATTAAATACCAAAGATATGCCAGCCAATGCTAATGGCCCCGTAGATACTATAGTGAATAAAAGAATCTTCTATTATGGAACTTACCCTTCTAGATGAAAAGTCCAAAAAGAAACAAAAAGAAAAAGTAGGGAAAATACATAGTATGTGTGATGGTGCTAAGAGCAAAGCAGAAATAAATGAGGCATATTGGTTAAGTAGAGTAGTGGAGGGCAGAGATGTTGAAGTATTTTTTGACCAGTGCCCAGTGAAGATGTCACCTGACTCAAAGTTGATCATGGTGAGTGGGTCAGATAAGAGGATGTCTGGGAGAATATTCCAGACAAAGGAAGAAAACATGGACAGAGTCTCAAAGATAGCTGTGGGCTGCTGTGTTTAAAGAATGCAGAGGTCAGAGTGATTGCAGTGAACTAGGAAGAGAGCAAAGAGGGGAACTTGAGATCAATAAGGTGATAGAGCCCTGCCCAGCAAGGCTTTTAGGTTACTTTAGTGCTTGCTCTAAGCAAGGTGCAAAGCAATGGGAGAAATGGAGAAGAGGAGCAGCTTGCTCTAACATACAGGTTAAAAGGTCCTCTTTCTTCTTCAAGTCCTCGCACATTATCCCCTATTTCTTTATAAAGCCTTCACTGTGCTATCATTTATTTATTTTTCCTTTCTAGTATCTTCTTAGTATTTTATTCCCACCACCCAACCCAGTGAACCAGAGAATCTCCATAAGCATAAGCATGTGTGTCATTAAATTGAAATAATATATAGATGAAAGCCTGTATCCATGCTCATCTTTAGCTCTCACTTATTGCTACAGTTTCTTTAGGCTGATAATATTAAATTACAGGGGCCAGGGAAATGGCTCAGTAGAATAAGCACTTCCCTGGCAAGCATAAGGGCCTGAGTTCAATCCCCAGTTCTATAAATAAATAGATAGATAGATAGATAGATAGATAGATAGATAGATAAAGTAAATTGCAACCCATAAGTGTGGAAAAGGAGCAAAAGTCAAAAGTAGTAATGAGAAAAAGTGAAACTAGACATGGTAGACTCTCTCTATAATCCCAGCACTCAAAGAATGGGACAAAAGGCCTACATTTTCCAGTGCAGCCTGGAAACTTAAGAGAGATCCTGTCTCAAAATAAAACCTGGGGATGCAGTTCAGCATGAAGGGCCTGAGTCTAGTAGAGCAATCATGAGTGCCTTCTTTAAAGTTAAAAAAAAAAAAAGTCATTTTTTTGTTTTTATTCTGAGGTCTCTAATGGAGAATTCCATTGGCCTAATTGTAAAACCTGGATATGGCCATTGAGTTCTCCAAAAAGTTGTCATAGTGGGTCCTTCTTTGACTTCTGGGAGGGGATGCTTCATCTGGGGACCACTATGGCCATGATGAGGACAGCAAAGCAGAATGGCCAAGATACCAGTAGGTTTTTTTTTTTTTTTTTTTACAAAATATCATCTCCTGCTTATGTCTCTGTGGGTGTGCACGCATATGCACATGCGTGTGATACAAAGGAATCACTGTTCTTTCATACAAGTTTATCAGTGTCTGCTGTGCTCTGAGCATTATAATGGAGAGATCATTGTCCTCAGTAGACTCACCATTCAGCAGAACAAGCAGCTCCTGTTACTATAACAAAAGATGCATACAAATCTACTTATACATGAAAAGATTTATGTCACTCACAGATTAGAATATTTCAGTCTATCCTCATTGCGTGGGCCTGTCTCAAGAGAGAACAACCTAATGGGAACATGTGGAGAGCAAAGACGAAAGGAAGAGGCAAGGGTCTGCAGCTCCCCTCAAGGGCTCATCCAGTGATCTAATAGCCTCCACCCACAAAACCTCTCAGTGGTTCCACCAAGTCCCAAAAAGCCACTCTTGGGACTAAGGTTTTACCACATGGAATACAGCTATGGGGCAGTGCAGTGAGTAATCTAGTGGAGAAATAATTACCTGTATCAGGAAGTAAACAGAACAGAATATATTAGGTAAAAACTATGCTAGTAGTGTATGATTAGCATTTCTTGAACACAAGCTGGTACAATTGCTTACTGACAGGAGTGTCATTCTCTGCTTGGTTTTCTGGATAAGGTCATTCAATTAGTTGTATATCTCTACAATTATAGCAAACAGACAAAACTAGCACTTGATGCCTGGGTCAGTCAACCTGTATAGATGGTAAAATTTTACAAATGCTAACCCTGAAGCTAATTGGAGATTTAGACTTATAGATGAAAGCCTGTATACATGCTCATCTTTAGCTCTTGCTTATTGCTACAGCTTCTTTAGGCTATACTTGGCTACAATTTTGGACTCACACTTGACTCTTAATACACAAAATATTTAAACTGAAGAGAAACGAGATAAAAAGGGAAACCTGTATTTATCTCTTTGGTTTAAACTTTGACAAAAATAAATTCTGAAGAGACTGGGCCTTGGCAAAGTTTGCTCATTGAAGAAAAAAGAAAAACCAAACCTCTGAGACTGGAACAAATGATCACCGTTTGTTACCTAAATGAAAAAGAATGACAGTCTTCTCCTTAGGAGCACTTTGAAGTGAATAGTAGATAGTCTCCTTACTCAGATGCCCCTCTCTTTGCTGATGTACTTCCGGTGTACTCAGCACCTCAGTGCCTTGGGAGGGCTTTATGTAATCAGTGTTTCTTCCCCCACTGTCCTGCAGAAGGAGAAAGGGTACTTGGAAGCTTGCCTCATCCCCCCACAAGCACTTCCACAGGTATCCTCTTCCTTTCTCCTCCTGCTCCATTGGAAGCTTGCAGGTCTTATAAATTCTGCATCCATCTGTCAGAGTCCAAGAAAAGACCTGGTATGCTGCTCCTGGTCTATCAGAAGGTTGTACACAAGTTGGACACACATACTTTTAAATCTCCAATTAACTTCAGGGTTAGCACTTGTAAAATGTTACAATCTATACAGGTTGACTGACCCAGGCATCAAGCCCTAGAGTTGTCTCTATGCTGTAATTGTAGAGACATACAACTAATTGAAAAAAATTAACTTCAAACACACATACTAAATTGCACAAGTATTTGCACAATTACATAGCAGTAGCACAATTGACTTACCCTGAATGGTTTTATCATTGACTGTTTTGTTTTTTTTAATAACAGAGTCTCACTATATAGCCAAGGCTGGACTCAAACTCAGAGGAATCCTCCCTCCTTAGCTGCCCAAGTGCTGGGATTACAGGCATGTGGACACCCAGATGACGGAAGATGAGTTCAGTCAGAAAAGCAAGGTCACAGGGTGTGGTCAGATCACAGTGTCTTGTAGGTGGTTGTGAGCATTGAGGTTTAATTCTGAGTGACATAGGAAGACATTTTATTGTTTGAGATAAGAAGTGCCGTAATTGATTTAAATTTGTAAGACATTAATTAATCTTTCAGCCAAAATTAACTGTTTTGGGAGAATGATGTGACACAGCAGTGAAAGAAAATGGGTTGCTGCAATAACCCAGAAGACAGAGGCGGTTGGCTTAATCAGGATGGCAGGTAACAGTGGAAATGGTAACCTGAGTTCAGCCTTTCTGGATATTATGGAGCTAGAGTCAACAGGGATATTCTAAAGATGACCCCAAGAAGCTGGAAAGTTGGAATTTCTAACAGCTCCTATGGAAATGGAAGTTGTCACTGTAGCAGGCAGCAAGAGAATCAAGAATTTGAGTTTGTAGAATATAAAGTTTGAGAAGGCTATGAGATGTCCAACTGGAAAATATATAAGGCAGAGAGATGTTAGCAGGAGATAGAAGTTAAGAAGTTTCGACAGCAAGTAGGAGATATTTAAAATCATGAGGATGACGTAAACATGAAAAAAGTGAGTATAGATGGAATAAAAGATACAGGGCCAAGCCCTGGGGCACTCTGCAGTCAAGAATAAAGACATTGTGCAGGAACCAGACAGAAAGGCTAGGAAGAAACGACTACTGATATAGGAAGCAATCCAGGAAAGGATAATAACTTGTGAAGAAAGTGCTTTTTTTTCCTTTTCTTTATTTTTTATTCATTTTAATGAGAAAAAAGGTAAAATAACAATGAAACAGCTTCAAAACAAGTTATTAGTACAGTTTCAATGATTAATACATTGTATATTGTCTTTGTAGTAATTATTTCAGAGGACAAGACACAGATGTGATATCTTGTCTAAACAATATTAGTACAAACCTTTCTTCTTAATGAACTAAGAGAAAGTAGCTGTATGTCTATCATAACTGTCTTGTGTATACATACATTTTTTACTTTTTTTTCACAGCAAAATACTCCTTTATACTTTTGCAAAGTTAGTAACATGTGACATAAGGTTGCCTAGTAACTAATAGCTGACTTTAAGCAGACAGGATGTTTACCTCAGGACTGAGGTAGCTTGTTTGCTCTAGGCTCTGAGGCCTAATCCCACCTACACTCATTTGATCAATTTCCTAGCTTCTATGGCCCCCAACATATCCCCCTTTTTTGTTTTGTTTTGTCAGATATGGGTGTTCCATTGCAGTTAGAGAAGCTATATTTGGAGAAGTCTTTAAAAGACCTTTTCATAATTGATGCCAGTCCAAAGATTGTAAGTATTTGAATTCAGCAAAATAACCCAATATAGTACAACAGTTCATAATAATACTGGATTATCAGCACATCTGGCAATTGTCTGAAGTTGTTGACTTGAGCCTTTTACAGCTCAGCATATTAATATAGCTTTACTTTTAATAACTTGTGGTTGTACTTTTCTGCTATATCATTAAGACCAAGTTAAAGCAAGCCCTAAATAACTCAAAATGTAACTTTTGCTATCTGACAAGGTCAGTCAAATCTCCTCAGGATTTACTCTGGAACCATGTACAGCACCTTGTAGGGTTTTTTGGTCAGTGTCAGCCATCTGGATGGAGTCACGGCCCTTGCTTTACCAATTTGCTCTCTGTGAAAGCCTGAGAGAATTTTGTTCTCTGTAGGTGACTCTCCTTAGGCACACTATACATCATCTATCACTTTCCTCTGTGAATCCATAATCTCCTTGATCAGAAAATTTGAGACATCACTGAGTTACAAGATGTCACAACAGAGGTTCTCTTGTTTGTTTGTTTGTTTTTTGTTTGGCGGAGCCGGGGATTGAACTCAGACTCTTGTGCTTGCCAGCCAAGCACTTACTCTACTAAGCTATATCCCTGGCCACCTGGAGGTTCTCTTATGTTCTGAGTCCTCACTGACCTTGAAAGGCTAGGGCCAAAATATTGACTATCTTTGTAGCTCTATTTCTCTAAGTTTTGGTCTGCAAACTTTAATTGTCATGCATGCAGAATAGAAGCTTAATAATGTTATTATCCTGTAACAGAAGCAGTTAAAAACAAAAGCAAAGACAGAAACAGGGTAACAATAATATATACGTTACAGTTTTTCAAAACTAGAATAGCTGATTAACAGTGATTGATATATCATATATTTTTGTCATCAAATCTGTTGCTCAGATTAACAGATATAGTTATGTAAGATGAGTCATATGATTGAATATTACCACATGCTTTTAAGAAGTCTTAATAAATTAGAACATATTCATATTCATTCATTTGCAGGCTATTAGATAAATGTGGAATGGCACTATAATGGAAAAGTCTATAGTTATTTTAAATGGGGCTGTAAATTTTATTATCATGGTAAGTTATGAAATTTTGAGTGGAACAAATTTATATTGAAATTATAAGTAAGATATCACTCACTAACATAAAATGTTTATATAATATAATTGATAATAATAAGGAACTACATAAACATTTTCAATAAAAGAGACAAAATTTAATAGTTTTTTTAATAATAAATACATTGCACATTGTTGTCTCAGTAGTTATTCATTGTGCAAGATGCAGACATGACATACCATCCACAAATACTATTAGAACAAATCTTCTTATTCATTGAATTAAGAGAATGTAGCTGTATATCTATCCTATTTTGAATATACAGATACAAAATTGTCATTCATTTGTATCCCCTTTTTTTGTTGTTGTTTTGTCAGAGAAGGGTATTCCATTGACATTTAAATACTGTAGGTGCTTGAATTCAGCAAAACATTCCAATATAGTCCAGTAATGCATAACAATAGTGGGTCATCCACAGGACTAGAAATGGCAGAAGTTGTTGACCTGAGCCCTTTTCAGCCCAGCATACCAACATGGCTTCACCCCTTTTACCTTGTTTTTATACCTTTCTGCTGGATGGTTAAGACCAAGATGAAGCAAGACCTATATAACAGGAAATGTAAGTTTTGTATCTGATAAGGTCAATCAAGTCCCCTCAGGATTTATCCTGAAACCCTATACCATCCTTTGTAGATCGTTTGTCAGTGTCAGCCATGTGGATGAGTCATGGCCATTGCTTGGCCAATTTGCTTTCTGTGAA
>NDGM011253065.1:6631-17269 GCA_002564305.1 Octomys mimax | reverse complement strand
TTTGCCAAGCTTGTTCCAAGTAGGTGCTTTAGACCACTGAGCCATCTCACCAGCCCCAATTTCTGCCTTTTTGTACAATGATTATGTTGTTTTTATTTTATTTAGTTCATAATTATCTAAACCTACTCCTCAGACTGCTTCATAAATTAGTAAAACTTTGTTCTCCATTGGTGTGTGCTAAGGATCCTTGTTTTAAAACACTATGACTCACCCAAATGATGCTGGACAGTGTCTGTGATTGTTCATTGTTGATTGGGATATGTCAACTTGACTTAAGCAAGAAACACCGAGCAGATTAACAAATTCTGGGTGTTTCTGTGGATGACTTGGGAAGATCCATCCTAGATATGGGTGGCACCAACCGACAGCCTTGCAACTTAGAATAAAAGAGAGAAAAGAGGACCATGTTTCCCTTCATTGGAAGAACTTCAGTCTTTGCCATAGCATTTAGATATTGATTTCAAGTTTCTTCAGCCTTTCAATACAGAATTACATAGTGATGGTGCAGTGAGTTTCTCCATCTTCAACCTCTGACTATGACTGGACCCTCTGACTCCCCAGAACACAGTCAGCCATGTTGGATTCTTCTGCCTTTGATTTCTCAGATGGCCACTGGGGCTCTCGTGCCTGTGATCCTGTAAGCTTACCTAATAAATTCCTATATATATATATATATATATATATATATATATATATATATTCTGTTATTCTAGAGAGTGTTAGTACTGCATATAAAACACTAAAAAGTTGTCATCTACTATTCTACAATGCTATTTGAAGTCCACTTTGAGCTAACGTTAAAATCCAGGGGGTCACAGATCAAAGGTCTGGAGGAGATTGCTTAAAAGCAACAAAAAGGAAAGCAGTTTGCTTGCTGTGCAGTAGGGATAGTAAGCTCTTCTTGTCATAATAAAGGATGATAGTTACAGCTGCCTAGTATTTTAAGATACTGAACTTAACCAAGTATTCACATCCAGGATAAGTTTGCCAGAATTGTCTACATTAAGATATAATTGTGAGAGTCATTACAAAGAAAATCATTGTGAAAAATGAAAAGTTGATTGACACTTAGCATTGAGAAACTTCTTCAGGTGGTAGAACATAAGCTAATCCCATGAAATAGAAAGTAATTTGGAGCTCTGGCAGGACTAAAGAAAATGGTAAAGAGCATTTCTGGTTAATGAGATGAACTATGATTCCAGTTTTGAAAGCAGTGCCTATAGTCACTGGCTAATTGACCTTACATATTTTAATGTATTATGGATTATAATATATTCAGTAACGCATTGTCTACAGGGAAATTAACTAGATGGATAGTGTGGAAGGAAAGTTATTATTTTTAATTAATACATGTTATCCCTGTAGAAGTTTTAGGCTTACAGAAAAACTGGTTGGAAAACATACATAGTTCACATATGGTACCTTTCCTCCCTCTCTCTCCAGAAGTGGCAGTTTCCTTTATCAACATCTTGCATAAATGTGATATATTTTTTTACAGTGATGAGCCCATGCTAACAATCATTAGCTAATGTCCATACTTTACCTCGCGGTCTACTCTGTTGTACATCCTATAGGTTTTGACAAATATAGAACAACACTTACCGGCCATAACAGTATCCTACAGACAAGTCTCCCTAAATACCTCCCTTGTGCTCTACACATTCACCTCTCCCTGTCTGAACCCCCATTAAAAGTTAGTTTTTATCGTGTTGGACTTTGTTCTATTTTAATCTTTGGTCCACATTAACCTAATTAAAATAATAATTGGAAGTTTGATTCCAAAGGCTTTAACAATTGTCTCATGGAATCTTCACAAATGGCTGTCAGAGAATTACAGCACACATCAAGCCCAGGGGTGGGAAAGGTAAGGAGTAAGATAGATAGATGACTTCAAGGCAGAGTGGATGGAAGCACCTGTCAGAATTAGAGGTGATGGGTGAGAAGAGAGAGTACAAGGCAGAGGCAGTATCTCAGTTTTAAATAACAGATGCTAGAGAGTTAAGAATATGGGTGGGCTGGAAGAGTGACAGATCTGAGTCATTTGGAATGGGAATAAAGGCCATTGAGTCCGTATGCATCAGAACAGCTACATCTACATCCGACAAGACCTTTGATTCTAGCACTCAGGGAGACTGAGTCTGAAGGTGGATATAGGGTTGTGTGTGGTGCTTTTTGGCCACAGAGGATATAATGCTAGATCAATCACACCTAAGTGACAGAGCAGGAGAGATACTCTGCTCCATCGACAATGACAAATACCATGGACCAGGGAGACATTTCACTCTGCACCATTACCAACAAAAGACAGTAGGAAAGCTTTCAACTATTAAAATGTTTTACTTTCATTTGATATTGAGTTAACAGTTTTTATTCTTATACTAATAAGAACTGCTTTTCTTATTACAGATATATCAAGACTCAACCAAACTGATATTTCAATCCTTTTCTTCTATAACCCTGTTTTTTATCTTTATAACAAAATCATTGATTCTTGTTCTTTCCCAAGGCATGAAAAAAAAAGGATTAAGTTGGTTTGGTGTTAAAGAGATGACATCATACCATAAGTTATCATAAAACAATAAATTATAATCCCAAGAAACTTAATTCATTCATTTTAGGTTAAAAGAATAGTGATGATAACAGCATTTTAGTACTCAATTTACTCAGTATCTTTGCGTAATAGAACACATGTAAATCGGAGCAGTCACAGAATTCATGCATACTGAAATTATTGCATCGGTAATCTACTTTTGTGGAAAAGGTAACAAGTTGTGATATAAGTAAAATATTTCACCCTTACACATCTAATTTCCTGCCAGAATCTATTTATTTTACTTCAGGAAAAATGGTTCTAAATCCAGGTTTTCCTCTGCATTTCTGTAAGTCATATACTTTTTCTAGCCTTAGAGATTTCTTTCATAAAGTCTCCAATTGTTAAGTGACCTTTGAAAAATGCAAATCTTATTGTATCCCTTGTCTGCTTAAAATCCTTTAATGACTTCTCTTTGCTCTTAGAATAAGGGAAAGAATCCTTTCCAGGACTTCAAAGCTGTGTCTGTCCTGCTTCTGTCCACCCCACTGGCCCCATCTGCCACCCTCTCTGGCAGCTTCTCAGGGTGCTGCGTACACACCCTTGCTTCCAGTGGGGACTCCTCGCTCACCCTTCTGGCCCTTTGCCTCGTTGTAAAAAACAAATCAAACTTAGACTAACTGAAGGAGGAAAGGCTATATTAAACGATCTCAGGAAGTTCATAAATAGGGGGTTACCTAGGAAACAGACTGTGGCCACACACCTGGGAAATACACGCCAAACAACTTGAACTGGTGTAGCACAAACAAGCTTATCTTCAACACCCAACACCTTAGGGGGTTGGTTTCTTTCTTGAGACTTTTATTTGATTAATTTGTTATTGTGGCAGCATCCAATATGTAAAAAGATTCCTTTTCCTTCCCGTTTATTTTATATCACTTTCTCCTAATTTTGTTTTCCATAGTTTAATGTTAATGGCAGAGCCTGTGTAAGTTTGTGCTTCTCTGGCCATTAATGGTGTTGAACACGAGTACCCGGCATCGTTAGTTTTGTTGACTTTCATGTATTCAGGCTCCATCAAAGCTTATTTTGTAATTAATTGTTTAAACAATAGGAAAAAATTTAAATGCTGACAGCCTAAAGGACAATACTATTCGATTCCCTTTTCTTTCTTCACTGTTCAGCTGTACTACTACTCTCTCAAGGATGTCTCCATAGGTCGTTCCTTTCTGCCGGTATAGGTTGAATCTTTTGGTAATATAATTTCACAATACTTTCTGTCTTCTGTAGGATCAACAGTATCAGATGAAATCACTAATTGTTTAATTCTTTACTTACTATCTTTTTCCTACTAGAACATATGCCTTATGAAAGCAATTATGGGGTCTTAGTCAAATGTTTCTGTCTGTCCATCAGCCAGTTAGCCTCGATTGCCAGCTGGATTGGCTTCAGACATGCCTATTAGGAAATCACACTCCAGGTGTGTCTGGTGGGTTACAGAGGTGTGACCTTGGGATGGTACCTAGTCTTTGGGTCGTTGCTCTCTGGTCCTCTTCTCCTGAACTTTGCTTTCTGGGTGGAGCTTTCCTCCACCCACTCTTCTACCATGGTGTTGCTGCCTTGGGAGCTGCTGACCATAGACTGAAACTTCTGAGGCTGCAGGAGCTAAAACAAACCTCTCTTTATTAAGTTATAGGCATCAGGATACCTTTTGCCCCACCAATGAGAAAGCTGACCAGTGCATTGCAGTAAGCATGCAGCAGATGCATAATAAACATGTTTTCAATAAACAAGTGGTGCATTGAATACCTACATTCCTTTATAATGCCTTCCAAGCAACATTGAGATTTAAAGTATTTTCTATTTGATCACAACTCACATGGTGTCTATTTATTTTGGTGAGAAAAGTAGATATACAAAGAAAAACTCTACATTTTAAATTTCTGATAATTCAGGTCAAGAAGATTTTAGCTGAACATACAAATACTTTGGGCTACTACTTGAAGCTTTATGATTGTGTAGGTTTCAAGCCAGGATTCATTTGTGCTGCTATCTGAACCTACATTTTCAAGCTGGTACCCAGTCTCATACCTCCCTTAAATTCTAAAATGATTTTCTCTATCATCCTTGTCATCCCTTGTGAAAGTCACAGTTCATAGTCTGAATCCTCACCTATAGATAAGTCCTTGATATTTTTCACATAGAACACTTTGGAATTATATTTTAATAAGAATCACAGATACGTAGGTCACATCGTAGTTGTGAGTTTCATTCCTAACAAATTTTATACAACATATGTAATAACAAGCTCATGATAAATGCAACTGTAAACTTTTGTAATCATTAAAGTATGAAAGTACTCCAAATCCTATCAAATAAGCTCAATCAAATAATGGGCTTCAGTTTGTAGTAAAAGGAGGATTAAGGGGCTTACACTTGAAATTTGCTGGATTTTAAAATAGCACATAACCTCCTTCTTTAGCAAAGTAGGCAGAATATCCGTCTCATCAAGCCAATACATCAGGCACTAGGGGGCTTGCTCCCTAGCTCAGTTCTTTAAGTGGCTGCTTCTACAAAGCAGTCAGGCTCAGGTTGCTGTGGTTCGATCCCCACAACTCAAGCCAGCCAAACCAGCCCTGAAGGCATTCAGAGAAAAAAGAAAAATCAATAAGGCACTAAATTCTGAGGTTTCTGAGTGTGAATGAATAAGTGAACCCTTTTCATTTGTCATGTTTTAATTGCTCTTACCTCTCGTATATTTTTATTCCTTTTCCAACTTAATAATTAACCTTGGAAAGGGCTCAGTGGTTCATAAGCATTGAACCTACTGATGTAGGCTGTGGATGGTGCTGGAATACAGTGGAATAAAACATTATTTACTATCTCTTATGCAGGTCAGCCTAAGAACACCCAGACATTTCATTGAACTATAGGACAATATTAATTAAGAAATCACACTGGCATATACTTACTCTCTCTAATTGCAGCTATATAACCACTACCTGCTGTGAACGCAAGTAAGGGAGTTGATGAAATTATTAGAGGCAGTAGTTATTTAGCCGGGAGGCTCAGCAAGGGCCATATAAACACTTTTAGAGGAGACAGCAGTGAATACAAGCAGAGATAGATGGGCGACTGTGCATGTGACAGGAAGGAAGTGTGGTGTTAGATGGTACTGATACATGTCTATGAAAGTGACTTGCCGTGTGTGCGTGTATTCTTCCTTTTAGACTTTTTCCTTATTTCTCTACCTTATCTCATGATTCATCACCAATAGTTTAGAATCATGAGGCGAGGTTTGCCAAATGTGTGAGCTAAGTTGGCCCCGTGCAGAGGGTAAGCATGGCATGCATACAAAGAATTAGAGGGAAAAAATCACTGAGGTTTTGCTCATCAGGTGGAGTGCTGCTTTTGTATACACTGAACTTTGGATCCATGAACCCTCCATCTGCCTCGGACATGTCTCCCGCACCATGCTCTCTGCTGCGGATGCCCTGTTGGTCTGACCGTTGAGTTTTGGCTTTCGTATCAAACAGCATTCGAAATCTCTCACTTTAGATCTTTTTACTTCAAAGCTTACAGTCTTTTAATTACAGCAAGAGGGTGAGTATGCTGATCATTGTCCTCTAAGCTGCTTGTGTTATTTATGCAAATTATAACCACTTATAAATTCCTATTTAAATTATTTTGTGTCTTCAGTTTGTTTGTCATTCATGCTGTTAGCTTAAGGATGAAGTCCTATAATAATTTAATTTGCTTCTTGCCAGTTTGCTGGCTGTCAAGTGTATCCAGGAGCATTAGCAATCCGCAGCAGTTCCAAACCACAGTCATTTCCAAGACAAAAACTGAAATGCACTGCAGTTCCATAAACAGGAGAGTCATCAACAGACGTTGTGCATCCCCCCATACATAGTGTGACTCAATTGGTTATAAAATTACATGTTTGTGCATGACTTTGTCTTTTTATTAGTCTTAATTTTCTCTTCATATACGTGAGCTATGGCAAGCCTTACTGAAAAGAGAACTGAGTACTGAGTCCAGTCCTGGTTCTGTATAAGCCCAATCTTCTGACCTGTGCAAGACACTCACTTGTAAGTATCAAATACTTGCTTTCCTGGTTGTAAGATTGGTCTAATCATACCACTCTTATAGGGTTAACAAGCATGTGGGAAAATTCTTGGAAATGTAAAACGTAATGTATGTTAATAGTTATTGAACTCAATAAAAAAACCCAGTCTCGCATAGGAGAATATGTTTAAAATGGTACTGATGTTTTATGCATTTCCTACAATAGGATGAAATCATCTTTATCAGAGGGAAAAGCTAAAGCTGGCTGTGTAGTTTTCTCCTTGGCAGATGTTACTACGTGATACGCATTGTTCCACTGGAAAAGTCTTGGAAAATTCCATGTTCAGTTTTGCTTTAGCTGTGTGACATACTAAGAAAAGGATTAGCAAGAAATACAGTGAGCAATACATCAAACTTGTGAATGCTGTGAATCTATCAGATCTCATTTCTGGAACGTTGTAGTTGTTAAAATGTATTTAACATTGCAATAAAAATAAAAATTAAATATTTATGTAAATATGTTGTTTGTAAAAATTGGCATTGATTTTATTTAGTTGCAGTCAGAATTTTTCCTCAGAAGTTTTGTTCACCAGTGATAAAAGAAAGGAAAAAAAAACCTCACAACCATTTTAAGAACAACTGCTTATCAAAGATGGGAAGCCTGGGGACTGACAGAATTTCAAAAGGAATTTTATGAACTATATTTAATTTGCATGAATAAGTTAATTATCTCAGCATTTTAGTGATGGACTTACAGTAATAAAATATATAATTCTGATTTTCTGCATAAGGATATTAAAGTACAAATGTTATTACATGCTGTAAGCCATTTTAAAAATCCATATCTGCACAGGAAGAAAAAAAAAAAGAAACCTTTGGCATTCTAGGTCCTGAGAATGAAAGTCACTACTACTGTTAAACTTTTTTTTTCTACTTATACTTTTGTGGGTCTATCCTAGATTTATCATTGCAAATGTTGTCTGTATTGTCCCATGTATGAGCCACCTCTTTTCTTCCCAGGTCATATTGAATTTGACAAAGCAAATTCTATCTATCTATGTCATCATGGATGTTGTTGCTTCATACATATTCAATTGAATTAGTAATGGTAAAGTAGAAGTGACAGCTACTTCAATTAAATCAAAATGAAGGCTTTATTGATTTTTCTATTTCTCTTAACTTGTTAGGTCATGGGAATACTGAAGTCTTAATAGCAACTTGATGGGTATTTTGATTTTGATTTTGATTAACACCCCTGTCACACAGGCTATTTCCTTCGGTTCTGGGTGCTGATTCTGCATGATCCTGTCTGCCTCAGGACAGTGTGTAAGGGAAACCGCGCTACATCTGGTACCCTTCATCTGGTGTGCCTGGGCTCAGGGTTTTCCTTATATTCAGATGCTCTGCGTGGATAATAAGAATGACCTCTACTTCACATGCAATCTTTCTCTATTTTTTCAGGATTATTACATATTTTATATGCCGTATGTGTCTTCCAGAAACTGTGCTTAAGTGAATTGTGGAAATGCTTTTGTTAAATATTTATATGAAAATTGGTTTGTATATTTATGAACCATTGATTGATATATGTATATGTATGCATATATTTGTATATATGTGTGTGTGTATATGCGTGTGTGCACATGTGCATTTAATCATTCATACATTTAATTTTAAAGACTGAAAAATAAAACATCCCATATCATCTGTCTCAGTGTTTTTCAGGATTGTTACATATTTTATATGCTGTATGTGTCTCCCAGAAAATGTGTTTAAGTGAATTATGAAAATGTCTGTTAAATATTTATGTGACAATTGGTTCATAATTGAAATAGTTTATGACAGTGAGCCCCTCCTATGCCCTGTCTATCTATCTATCTATCTATCTATCTATCTATCTATCTATCTATCTATCTTTCTATCTCATTTCTCTTTCAGATATTTAACTTCCAAAATTGAACTATAAAACATTACATTGGGTAAATGTTCCCTACTGTTTCAATTATTTGAAAACATATTAAATGGAATAGTTTATTTTCTTAACAGGATTCAGCACAATACAGTCTAACTAGGTTCACATTATTACAAGCATGGAAAGAGAAAGCAATGAAAATAAGTGAATACTGACAGCGAAAGCTTAATGTAGGTCAAATGAGGTGAAGAGAAAAATTTTTATTATGTCTCAGTGCATTAAAGTAAACAATCTCTCCATTAGTGCATGGTGAACTGAATCTGGGCCATCAAAATGAGCTTTAGAAATAGATTGAATCATAAAGGAAGGATGTAAGAGAATGCTTATAACCACGATAATCCTCCAGTATAGATCTCAAGAGAGGTAGCTTTATGTATGAAAAAGGATGTGGAAAAAAGATGTGGGCTAAGGAAAAAGAAAACAGAATACTCAAATGAGTAAATAGGAAAGAAAAAAGAAAGAGAAAGGTTAGAGTGGATTTAAATGTGAAGGAGAAAAAAAACCATATTAATAGGGAACATTTTTGAGTTCTTCAAGATCTGTTGTGTAGTGTATATTGACAGTGGCTGGTTATGACTTCTGACTCTAAACAAGATACAATTGTACAGGTCGAGTACTCTGATTTAAAAATTTGAACTCTAATATGTTCCAGTATCTGAAATTGTTTGTATCTTCATGTTGGCCTAGAAAAAATTTCAGATTTAAGGGCATTTTCACATTTTGGATATTCAGAGAAGGCTTATCAATCTGTACTAATATTTTGTACATGACTTTTATCTATGAAACAGCTAATTTCAACATTAATGCCCTCAGCATGGCATAAGTGCACTTATTAAAAAAGGTTAATCCTTTGATTGGCTATTTTAGATAATTACTTAATATGGCTATGATAATAGGCCAAAGTGTTACACTCTTGTCTTTAAAAGAACCAGGCATTTATGTAACATAGAATTGTCAAAACATTTTATGATATTTCATGCTTATGAAATAAGTAACATTTTCTATAGAGAAATCTGAGTAAGCAAAGAAACATAGAAAGGTTTTCTGGACTTCACTGATATAGGAAGCATTTATATTTTATAAATATACATATCTTTCGCATATTTATACTTTGGCCAATATTATACATGATTTAATAAATGTTTCAGCTTCTTTAAATGTTTTTAGCCTTCAAGCATATTTCTGTTTTAACCTTTTAATTTAGCACTTTCTTAGCTCAATTTTGTGTAAGTGTACAATGTTTAGTAATATCTATCACAGTCCAGTAATAAGTGACATAGGCCAGGTCTCTACTGTCATAAAGCTTAGACTTTAGATACACAATAAACAAGAAAAATCTTATCTTCAAACAAAGATAATGTTAATCAACAGTATTATAATTTTTAAAAAGGAAATAGGGCTGGGGAAATAGCTCCATGTCATAAGTGTTTGCCTGGCAAGTGCAAGGTCCTGAGTTCGATCTCCAGTACAAAAAGAAAAAAAGAAGAAAAGGAAAAAAGAAGTAATGGTATACAGTTCTATGAGTGGGGGGAATTTTTAAAAAGTATTTTTGTGTAAAGTAATTAGTATGATGCTATTCTTTTTTTAGTATGATAGTTTATAGATGGTGAAAATTCAAGAAGAATAAAAATTAATAACAACAATAGTCAGAGATGTGCTTCACATTAGTGGCTGCATTGGAACTCTGGGCAGTTGCTGAGATTTATTCCAGCCCCCTGGGGTTCTAGCCTCAGTTATCCATCTTGCAATGGACGTTTTTCAAAAAAAATCATGTTTGTATTACCAATTTGTGTATCTTTTATTTACAAACTAAATTTTTTGGAAGATCAAAAAGAATCTTGGGGAACAATAAAATTAAAACAATCATACCACTCATGTCTTAAGTGCCTTTAAAATCTTTTGTGCTTTAGGTGAGTAGAAGAAATTATGTTTATCAATTATACAGTATAAAATTTCTCTTCATAGCAGTTTAGAAGTTGATTTTTCAAAGCAAACTAGATGTAGATTTGAATTCAGCAACTCTCAGACATTTCTTTTTTCTTTTCTTTCTTTTTTTTTTTTTTTTTTT
>NDGM011253064.1:6269-19724 GCA_002564305.1 Octomys mimax | reverse complement strand
ATACACAGATACAAAATGGACATTCATCTGTATCCCCTTTTTGTTTAGTTCTGTCATTTGAATGTTATAGGTGTGTTAACTCAGCAAAACATTGAACTATTGAAAGCCAACATAAGTTAGAAATCTAGTGCTGCACTCAGCTTTACAATAAATATGGCTCTGATTATATCTGGTCTCACTCAGACTTCTGGTTTCCAGAACTATGAACAATAAATTTCTGTTGCTTTGTGACAAAAAATTAATCTGTAAGGCCCACAAAGATATGAATAGAACATCATAACATTGTATTGCAGTATTTCTCCTAGCTTTATTTCAATAGTCTCTCCTCACTTCTTCCAATAATCATTTTAATGGAATCTTTCTTCACTAAATAAAAACTTATTTTTTACTTGACAGTTCATATCACTGTGAAGCAGAGTGCTATTTTCATTTTAGTGCTCACGCCTGTTTCTAGGACCTTCTGTGCCCTTTCCTTACTAGGGGAATCAGGATCGTGATGGTGAGTCACAGTTCCTAAAACCCAGTGTTCTGGACATTATCAGTTTTAGCTTGTTTACAAATAGTTTTTTTTTTTAAATTCTTACTGGAAAAGATAACTTTCAGATTTTTCCTGTCAAGCCTATTCCATTTTTTTTTTTTGCTTCCCTAACCTGGGGATTTTGTGTTGGAATTTCCTTGGCTTCCAGAAGACCTTAGAATTTCACAGTGTTTTCTCAACTCTCCATCTCCAGAGGTAGGCAAAGGAGCATTTTCTCAATTCTTCATCCAAAAAAGTAGCACATGGAGTCCTTTGCTGTTTACAGAGACTATGTGCAATCCTTCCCTCAGATCTCTGACTCTGGATATTATTTTAAAGGAATTCTCTAACTTTCCAAATATAGTTTAACTATCTCTTAATCTTGTGAGTCACTATCATTGTTATACTGAATATTTATCCTAACTCATAAGAAGCCATTAAGGCATTGAAACAGTTTAATTTATTCAGAAATGGCAACATTTCATAATGCAGCTCATTTGGATTTTCAATGGTCACTTTAAGAAATTTGGGATCTCTCCCAACTGGTTCATCTCAGATTTCTTCCTTGTCATCTCTGTTTCTCCTATTTCTTTTTCTTAGTTGTTGTTACCACCTTAGAACTTTACTTTGGCTCTTTGGACTCCTTTGATATGTCCACTCTCAACACCTCTGCCTCTCTCACCTGTGAAAGAACTTTTGCTTCCCTCTCTGACCTGCAATTCCATGTAGTCCTTGCAATTTTTTCTACTCACATTTTTCCATAGGGAGAGAGCTGTACAGTGCCTGCACACCAAGAAGCAGCACCTGAAGCTAGAAATCTAATTGAAAACAGGCTGGATATTTTATACACTCAGAAGAACACTGTAAATACACCCAGTTGTCTTCTTAATCTTTCCCCAGTCGTTGGATACAAGTCTAGACTCCAGCCTCTGTTAGACTATACCTCATATAAAGAAAATATTGAAGATGTCTCTACTCATATCTTGCAGAAATGCTTCCATCTTTATATTGAACAAATAAATCTAAATTGTCTCATATAACAGAAAGACAACCCTGGCAAAAATGTAAAAGTAAGGTGTAGAAGTACCAAAATTTTTATAGCAACCAGTGAATTCTGTGTTCTTTGATTTATGGCTGATTAATGGATGAAATGTTTAAACTTAATCTATAAGCTCTCCTATTATATATTCTTTTTGTACCAGATGAAGTTTCAGGTATCTACTTGGGGTTTTGGAAAGTTTTCACTGGTAATGGGACTACTGTAATTGCAATATTTTCCTTACTCTAGATTAATTTATAAAATCCCATAAGTAGCATTCACAATTCTGACTAGTTTAGAGGTTTAAAATGCTTACATAAATATCCCTAATATTATCAAGAAATTAGTGTGCCAGGCATGATGTCTCATGTCTGTAATCCCAGAAATTTATGAGGCTAAAGTATGAGAATCACTGCAAATTGAGGGCCAGACTTCATCACATAGTGAGTTCAAGACCAACTTGAAATACATAGTAAAACAGTTTTTAAAAATAAACAAAAAAAGGCTGGCCAAGTAGCTCAGTGGATTAAAGCACATGCAAGCAGGAGCAGGAGCCGGGGGTTCCATCCCCAGACCTGCTGTACCTTCCTTACTCCTGGGGAATGCTGAGATGGCAATTGAGACTCGGCTTGATGGTGGGTGCCTGGAATCCAAGCTCTTGGGAAGCTGTAAGCAGGCAGATCACTACAAGTCTGATCTAGTGGTAAGACCCTAAATACTCTGTAGACCCTTCCCTAAAATAAAAAAATAGAAGAAAAAAATACAAAAAAAAATTGAAAGTGAACTTATTCTAATAATATTTCAACAACAATATTTTGTAGTGTATCAACTACTTTTCTTTTGTTGCTGGAATAAAACACCCAACATCCCAAATTAAGGAAGGAAAGGTATATTTAGCTCACAATTAGTGGAGGTTCCCAGGCTTCAGCTGGCCCCAAGGCAGAGTGGTAAATGTCAGAGAGCAGCTGTCCATAGTGGTGGAAAAACAGCAAGAGCAAAGGGGCAGCAGCTCAGGCAGCTAGCAAGCCTCTCTCCTTTCCTCACATTGTAATGCAGAATATTTGCCCCAGGGCAGGTATAGCACCCAAACCTGCAAACTTCAGAAGCTGCCCCATGACTGCATGAGGCTTTGTGGGGACAACTAGACACAAACGATAACATTTAGTCTATAACTTTGAGTTGATCTTTTGGATCATTTGGTACAGTACAATGTTAGATAATGGGCCAGGGAGATAGCTTGGTAGCATAAGCGCCTGCTTGACAAGTGCAAGATTCTTCGTTCAATCCCAGGTACCAGGAACCCCTCCCCCCAAAAAAAAGAATCCCTAAAACTAAAAAAATAGATGTATGCTAAAAATAAAAATCTACAAAATATGAAATATCTTCTTATTACAGAACAAGTAATTTTCCCTGTAATAAATTTGCAAGTCACTACACATGAAAAAGAGAAAAATCTGAATGCAAAGTTTGGGACAAAATGGAAATAAATTATTTTTCTTTTCTTTTCTTTTCTTTTTTTTTCCAGTACCGAGGATTGAACTCAGGACCTTGCACTTCCCAGGCAAGAGCTTATTCTACTGAGCTGTCTCTCCAGCCCTTGAATTATTTTCTTTGACATTTCATTCCATTTATTAAAGCAACAGTAAAAAAATAATCAATGCTGATAAAACACCAACCATCCTTCACAAACGGCTGAATGAAGCACAGTGATTTCTCCCCTTCTCACCCAACCCTCAGCCCTAATTCCCGTCCATATTAGTGAAGTTTAACTTTTTTTGTTTGGGAGTACCAGGGGAGAGGGAGTCAGATTAAGAGAGGAGCCTTAAACATGGCCATTTTAAGGTCCAGGAGATAAGAGCTGCAGGCCTACTCAGTCAAGCAGAAATTTATTTGGTGGATTGGTAAGTAGTTTTCTACCTCCTCATTCTATGTTCAAGCCCCCAGGGAAAGGTCTGGCAGTAGGTGCTCAGGTCCAAGCTACCCAGGTCAGAGCTATTGATGCACCGTCTTTTCACCAATGCAACATCTCTAGAGCAGTGAGCTTGATTCTCCAGTGGGGGATAGGGTTGAGATATGGAGCTACTGTCTGAAGAACATAGCTGAGGCTAAAATTCAAAAGGGCTATGTTTTTCTCCTCTGCTTCTTTCTTGACAGAAGGTGAAATGTTATTTGTGGGACATGGACTATGAAAACTTGCCAATGATAAGTGGCCTCAAGAGAAAGGAATTCAGGCCTTCCAGGAGCCTCTTGTGCTTTTGTGCCACACCTTTCTGACCTTTGCTTCTTACTAGTTTCTTGACTTGTTCTTATGAACTTTTCCTCAGGGAAATGAAAATTTCTATATGGTTTATGGAAAAGAAATTGTATCTTCTGTGTCAAAGTTAGAAAAGATTCTATGAGTTTATTCATATTGTTTTTCAAAAATAAATTTACTGTCAAATTTTACACTGATTAAAAACTAAAACATAGTTACTCTCTATTAAAGTTCCTGAATATTCATGGACTACTAGTTTATACCTATTAAGAGGTTCCAAAAATGATTTTCTTTACTTCTGAATACTATGCTTAGAAACAAATATTTGTCCTAGAATAATGTATTTCATGTCAACTTTATCATGCCCTTAATTATTTAACAGAACTTTCTCTACTTTGAGAGATAAGGTGTTATATAGTTATGTTACCTTCTCTATTTACTTTTGAAATGTTTTGTACACTTGTGGTCATAGCTTTCCTTATGACCTATGACATTATTTAATGAAGTAGTCCTACTTCCTGACAACTTTTGATATTTTGGCTTCCAGAAATTAAATCCTAAATAATAACTTCTCAGCCTCACATTTTAAAATTTCCTGGAATCTCCTGGAAAGAGAGCTAGAACAACTACCTATATTCCATATGTAGTAGGATTCATAGGAAGTATTAAAACAGAAGAGATAATTAACCTCTCACAGCTTAAATTTGTATGTGTATAATGTTAGTGACAAAAATATTTGAAAAATTTATATCAAATATTAGTTTCACAATGTTTTTGCAGTCCATATCTTCCCATGTTTTGTGTGTGATATTAGATAACCACCCCACAATGTTACTGATCAACTTTGGTTATTTTAAAATAAACACCAAGGAAACAACCAAATTTCCATATTTATTGCAGTATTTCCATAATGAACTTATCAGACCTTTTATTATTACATATTAATTATACAAATTAATGAATTTCAGTACTTGTCAAATCTTTAGCTATGGATAGGTTAAGTCTTTGTCATCCATATGGTTTTATCTTACACTGATGCTCTCCTTAAAATGCTTATGTTCAGCTATAGGCTAGATTACTTTATCTTTAAACAAAAACGAGTGTTGCAAAGAATTATCATAGGTACTCTAGAATATAGAAATCCAAGGAATTGATTAACATGGGTATCATGCCATCACGCCAAATACATATTTTGAGAAATTTAGTGAACAAGCTGATAGATTCATATAACTGTTGACTCAAAATCAGCATGATTTTATTATATTTCTCAAGAAGAAGATTTAAATAAAAGAGCTAAATTGGTTGTCTTGTATCCTCATTTGTTTGATATTTTAAATTACTATTTTTTTGTTTGTGTCTGGCTTATTTTATTTTACATAAGAAACTCCACATTCATCAAGATTCAGGCTTCATTTTAAAGCTGTTAGTCCAAGACTTATATATACCATGTTTTCTTTATCCATTCATCCACTCATGGAAATTTAGGTTGAGTTGACCCCATAGTTTGACATTTTTGACTAATGTAATGAACATGCAAATGCTGACATCTTTTTGAAACAGTGATTTTATTTCCTGTGGATATAAATCCAGAAGTGAAATTGCTAGATCATATGGTAGTTCTCTTCTTAATCTTCTGAGAAAGTTCCATACTCTTTCCTGTAATGTCTGAAACAGTTTACATCCTCATTTTTTTTTCACCACCAATAATACAGTTTTTATTAGTTCTCTGACGTTCACACGATCATTCCCATGTGTTTTAGACTTGCAGCATAAGTGATCAAATATTCAAGAACTTCTTCCTTCAGAATACTCTGCAGCTGGCCGTGGTCGTACTGGCCTAGGATCCCCCCACTCTGGCAGGCTGAGACAGAAGGATTTCAAGTTGGAGTTCAGCCTGAGAAGTTTAGTGATCTAGTGAAATCCAGCGCTGCCTGCTAACGCATTCTACCTTTCCTTTTACATTGTTTTCACTTAGGTATAAATCATGATCTTATTCAGAGTAAGACAATGAAAAACTGGCAAGGGGGAGTGCACAGTTTCTGGGCCAGTGAAGGTACTGGAAACAACCATTTGATGACTTAAAATTTAACTGAGAATATTTTTCCTGAAATAATTTTGTGTAACTCACTTCTAGCCTCTAAGCAGGCTTTTGCCCAGAAACCTGACAGGGATCTAGGAACAAGGACTTCTTATGGGCTGTGTCGTTCTCCTGTCCTCTTTGGGTTAACCCGCCCGTTCTGCAGCCAGGGTGGAGGCCAAGAGGGCGACTTGTGGCTTTATTTCCCGAATTCTCCTGGTACAAACGCCCTCAGCTCACTCTCGGGGCCGACCAGGGGCACCTCGCCGCTGCAGGCTTGCCAGGCACGGCGTCCCGCTTCCGGGCTCGGGTTAATGGCCTTCGCACTTGGGCGAAGCCTCCCTCTGAGGAACCAGGAGCAAGGCCAGGAGCGGACTCAACGCGCACTTGCGGTCCCACATCGCCCACAAGTCGAGTATCTGGCTTCCCGCCGTCGCCCTGCGCCCGGCCTTGCGCAGCAACTTCACGGAGACCCCTCACCTCTTCTGTCCCCACGGGCGACTAGGTGGCCCGAGGCGGGAACAGGCTGCAAGGGAACCTCCGCCCACAGCCTCCTCCTGACCGCTCAGGTGTTATTTCTTAATCCTATCTAATTTCTCTGTCAAATACCTCCATTATTATGTTAAACAGAAATGGCTAGAGTTGGCATCTCACTTCTTCCATAATTTAGAGGAAAACTAAGCTTTCACTAGGGAGTATGTTAGCAGTCATCCTTATGTTGATGTCTGTAATCCTATCACTCTGGTGGGTGGCTGAGGCAGAAGGATTGTTTTGAGTTTGAGGCCAACCTGGGCTACAAAGTGAGCCCTATGCGAGCCTGAACTGCATACTGAAACTCTGTCTCAAAAAGATAAAAATAAAAAGAGTTACAACAATTAATATATTGCATATTGTTATTTTCATAGTACTTTTAAGAGTGTAAGAGGATTACGTTATATGCAGTCTCAGTAAGTTATGTATAAGGTCATATATGTTTGCAAACACTTTAAATTCAACTCCTTTATATAGGAACATCATTTCATGGACTGTACATAAAATGTCTCTTTCATCAAATGCAAAAATTAAATGATCATGTTTTTAGAATATCTGTCATAATGGGTGTAATATATTTACATATATTATTATCTACTATATTCACCATTTTATTTCTCTTACTATTGTCATTATTCATTTTTATGAATCTGTGATATATATATATATATACATATATATATATATAATGATACCTATAGATAGCAGACAATGTAAATTTGTAAGAGTACATTTCATTTTTCAATCCACAGATACCAAATTTTTAGTCGAACTTGGACATCTCAAAGGCATTGCTAAGTGAAGTTAAAAATCCAGAAACTTTATAGGACTTTGCTCAGCAATTAGGATGGAATGATCAATGTTTATTTTTTGTGATTTTTGTGCAAATGTTTTAAATTTAAGTGTTAAAAATTTTCTGGGTGACAGATCTACATTTATTCCTATACTTGTGTATTTCTATAAAATCTATTGTCAAACACAAGAAATAAATATTTTTCAAACTCTTATTAATATTGTGGCTTATGCTTTTTGTTCTATGTAAATGTCATTATATGCATTAAATTTGAGCCTATTAAATTCAGTATTTCATTTCAATTATTTGATATTTGTCTATTTTAAAAGAAACTTGCACTTACTAATTGCTATGTGCAGTAAGCTGCCAAAAATAAATTTAAAATTTTATTGCTCATTCCTTTGACGAATATAGTATTGTTCTTTTATTCCATTAGATTATATCAATGATGTCTTTGGAAGAGTATTTTACTGAATAATGTATGAATCACAGTGCTGGGAAAGATACTCCAGTCATGGCTATACTTTGATACATTTGCTGATTAAGACTGTTTGACAAACTGCATCTTGGTATGATGCAACCCATGGGCCCTTCTGTTGTGAGAAGCAATGACAAACTCTCTAAAGGTAGAAAGGCCACATGGTGCCTATGTTTCCCCAACAGTACAGCTTTTATCACTAACACTCAGAGGTCACAGAAAATGACATCCTAATTCAGCACATACAAGCTTTCAGCTTTCCCAGTGTAGAAGCTATAGCAAATAGGTCAATATATGAAGCACAATGGAGTAAGATAAAAACTGCTATTGGTATCTGGAAAATTATATGTTATCTCCGGATGTTAATTATAGGCTTGGTGCCTTTTGTTTTAATTCCAGAGATGTTCAGAAGTAGAACCCTTTATTAAGCTCATCCAGTATCAATCTATGAACAACCCAATTACATGTTGTTTGTTGGTAGGGAGTCAGGTTGAACTAAGTAAAGAAAGCTCACAGTAATATGTCACCTGATATAAAAAGAGATTCATGCAGAAGCATGATTCCACCATACTTCATGGATTTTTGCCTTATTTTAGTTCTTCACTAAGCACATTACAACCTTAATTATGTCCTAAATATGAGTGAACTTTTGATTTATGCTTATAGTCTAAGTCAACTACAATTTTGCAAATGTAAAACATTCCCTACTATATAATTGCTAAGATATAAGAAATAATTCTAGTTTGCTTATTTTAGTGCCTTAAAAATGCTTGGAATTATATTAAAGCATTTTAATTTCCATTGGATATTCAGGGTCTAAGTCATTAAAAAGCAAAATGAGTCATTTCAACTCCTGCTTCCAAAATATGTGAAAATATTTTTGAGAGTCAAACAAGAGCACTTGTCTTCTCATCCATATGTTGTCTTTATCATCTGTGGAAATATTAGCCTTTTGAATGTGAAACCTTGTAGTTTAAAATGCAAACCTCATTAGCCGTAGAACTGTTTTGTCCAGTAAAAAAACCCTAATGTTAATGTGTTTGTAGATTTAAAACATCAATAAAAATGTTTGCCAGAAAAGTAAAATTAATGCAGTACGACTCATTGAATAGATTAACTCAGCAGTCTTCTGAAATAATTCACGTTTTATGTAAAGATTAAGTTTGTGAAAATAAAATTATCCAAAAATCCATAAAGATATATAGCTCATCAAATTGACATAATAATGCCATGAGTTCTATTGTGCTACATTGCAATTGCTTGTTCCTGTTATTATGCATAGATTGAGTGCCCTATATTTCATATATATATTGGAAACCTGTTTGTAAGCCTTATCAGTTTAATTTTTATGTTTCTCAATTATTGGAGAGATGTTCATGTTTCCTTGATATTGGTAAAACTGACAGGAATGCATATCTTTAATATTTGAATTGTAATGTATAAGATGACATTCCATTTAAGTGCATTGAGACAGAAATTTCACATATGTGTTATATATGGACCACATTTTGATTATAAACAATTTATTCAAACTGAGGAGTAAATGGAATCTAAATAATGAGAAAGACAGATTCTAAATACTTTGCTAACATAAGTTAACATCAAACTTGGTTTAGCACATGCTTGTTTTTCTAATGGGAAATTTGGAGAACTTAGATTTTATGTAGATCATAATAGTCCTCAAAAGGGAAGATAGCTTATATACCTTCAAAAGTAGGTATGTGTCTTTTATGCACTGCTTTTTTATCAGCCAATTTTTTTCACCACTGTCCTTGGTTTTGTTACCTGGGATATTCTACACTGACTTTCATTCAGCTCCAAATGTTTTCTCTGGTTTCTCTTAAGTGATGATAAGGCCAATTTTTCTCATTTTCATGATTGCTCATTTTTCTATCCAAGACAACAGCCACAATATTTTTATTAGTGAACATTTATTCTGAAGACTAGTAGAATTCATTTTGCTATAGTCATATGTGCATGTAACATACTTTAATCATTTTCAATCCCTATTCTTCCATTTCCCTTCCCTTCCCTTCCCTTCCCTTCCCTTCCCTTCCACATTTATACATAAGTAGAACATACCTTTGGCCAGTTTTGTGACCCTGTTACTCCTTTTGCCTGTCTTCCCTCTCTCCCTGACTGCCTTTTTCTACACTCACAGTCTCCCTTCTACATTTATGTCATTTTTTAAAAAAAATTAGACACAGGAGATTTGAACAGATTCTAAATTAACTTGATTCTTATAATTTCTGAGGTTTTCATTATCTAGGTCTTTTATAAATACAAAGGCTAAGTAGGGTTCAAGCAACAGAAAAATTGACTTAAGGCACAGACCATTAAAATTAAGATTGAGTCTAAAGTAAGATACATTATCAAAAGTTAATTACTCTTGGTAGATATGACAAAGACTTCAAAGGATACAAAGTAATATTTAATTTTTTAGCAGAATGTAGGAAAGAGAATAATTTCAAGATGGACTACGGATCAGCATAATGAAACAATATTTTAATTACCTGAAGATTTTGGAGATGAAATCTAGAATACATTAAAAGCACTACAATTTTTACAGTGGCCATTATCTATCTTACTACCAAGACTATTATACTGTATATGATTTATATGTGGATAGGTAAACTGGAAACCTTCAGCAATTAGGATTTTTCAAGTCTATAATGATCCTCATTAACACTTTCATTCAGGAATAAAACATTTTGTAAATATTGCTGATAGCCCAGAATTTGTGCTAGACATTAAGGAGATAGTATTAGGTAAAGCATGGCTTCTACTTTGAAAATGCTTAGAACTGGGGAGATAAATAAAGAGACACTCAAAAAGAGTGTGAAAAATGTAATGCAAATAAGTAATAAATGGTGGGAAAGTGTGTGAGAAAGGCAGTTAACCCCACCTGGCTCTGCAGGACAAAGATCCCTGGAGGAAACAAGAAACTGGAAAGAAAGTATACCAGAGGAAAAGGCATGAATAAAGATTTCACAATGTAAGATTAAATGACCCATTTGGGAAACAAAAAATAGACAAAATTGCATTACTCACACACAGATGAGGCAGGTAACAGTAAACTGTAACAAATCACAAATGATGCTCTGAGTTTTCTTCAGAATGTATAAATTTTTCACCATTTACTGAAGAAAGCACAGTTGAGTGGAGCTGTCTCTGCCTCTAGCCATAAGTAAAATAATATACAATTTAATAGCTTGGCCCATATTAAGGAAAATCATTAAAGCATTTCATAGAAAATAAATAACTTCAAACAGCAGGGGGCACTGAATATTAGCAATTTTGCAATATATAACATTTTAGTGGCACTAGATGATCTTATTTTTAAGTTTAATTTATGTATAATTTCAATGTACACAATCTGTGTGAGCTTAGTGGTATATCCAAATTTCATACTTTTTTGCAATTCATAATTAGCACTAGCATTAAGAGATTTGTTTTATTTATATTATTGTGATAAAAGATATAATGAAGAAAATATAAAAATAATAGGGAAAACAATCTGCTGCTAATATCTGCTAGTGAAAGTATTAGATTAAATGGGTCAAGAGGTTCCACGAAATATAAGGATTGAGTGTCTCTTAGTTTTTGAGAATTTGGTATACCTGATATTAGCAGTCAATGCTAGGGGATGGTACAACTAGAAATAGATCCTCTAACATTTCATATTATTTAACAGTTCATCCTGAGAAATGAATTTATTTCTATCTCTAAGTGCTTCTGAATGGAAAACTGCTGTGGGAAAAGAAGCATCTTATGCTATGTATCATTGTTAATGTTCTATTTATTGGGGACATACAGAAGGAAGAAAAAGTGACAAGGAAGGGGTTCAAAGTACTGTGGTATGAGAATTCTTTTCTATTTCTACTTATATTAATACATGTGTACAGTACATAAATATATTCACTGTAGGGAGTTCATTCTCCCAGCATTTGATTCATTTATTTATAAGACCTTATAAATGTAATTATCAATTTAAATGATAGTGTGTTCATTCTACTTAACTATTAATACCATCTTTGTGGCCCAGAGGTATGGTTTAGTGATTCCCAGTACCAAAGGAAAAAGTACCTAACCCTAATACATACCAAAATCTTCTTTATGAAATTATTATGTTTAATCTTCTCAAGTATGCAAAGAGTACACTGTTGCGGCCTGGGAGATAGCTCAGTGGAGTAAGCGCTTCCCTGGCAATCACAAGGGCCTGAGTTCAATCCCTGGTTCCTCAAAAAAAAAAAAAAAAAGAATACACTATTGCCTTATTATTACAAATCAGGTTATATATATATATATATATATATATATATATATATATAATTTTAGGGAAGGATCTACAGGGGGTGTTCAGGGTCTCACTACTAGATCAGACTAGTAGTGATCCACCTGTTCGCAGCCTCCCAAGGGCTGGGATTACAGGCACGTGCCACCATGCCCAGGCTCAGTTGCCATCTCAGCGCACCCCAGAGGCAGGCCCAGCACGACAGGCACAGGGATCAAATCTCCAGCCCCTGTGCCTGCTTGCAGGTGCTTTAATCACCTAAGCTATTTGGCCAGCCCAAGACAGAGGTTTTTTTTTTTTTTTTTTTTTTAGAACTGGGATTGAACCCAAGCTCTGGCGCTTGCCAGAGAAGTGTTTATTCCACTGAGCCATCTCCCCAGCCCAAAGGCAGAGTTTTACATCTCTTATTTCATTACAAAATGAAACAATTCTTTCTTTCAATAAATAAATAAATAAAGCATTTTACTTTCCTAAGTGCCAATTTAGAATGAATAACGCATGGTTATTTCCCCAGTTTACAGAACTTTTCTAGTTTAAATATTTCATCCCATGTTCTCCAAGGATCCCTCATTTCACAGGAATAATATATTATGTATACTTGGCTGAAACGTCTGCTACACAGCACTAGAACAGCTTTGTTGAATTGCAACAGAAACCTCTCTAGATATTGAAGTAGGTGGGGTAAAAAGGTCAGGGTCTATTTTACCTTCCAAAAGAATTTGCAAAATGAAAATATGCCATTTGTAGAAGTCACAAAGCAAACTTGAAGTGATGAATCCGCATCCAGAAAGACTGGATTAGAGAAGAGGCAATAATGTCTATATCATCCCACCAAAACCTATGTGACCTATTGTGTTTTAAAGTGCCTCTTCCTTAAATTGACCCTAAATTGAAAGACAATAAGCTCTGTTCTCCAAATGACCTGGATAGCAGGCATAGGAAAAGCACACTTTCCTCTGTGGCCCCATAATCTCCTTGATCAGAAAATTTGGGACACCACTGAGTGACAGAATATTACATTACAGGTTCCCTTATGTCGTGAGTCCTCACTGACCTTGACGGGCTAGGGCCAAAATATTGGCTGTTCTTGCAGTCCTTCTTTTTCTCTAATTTTTGGTCTGTAAACTTAGGTTTTTAACACTCCAGAAGAGAAGCTTATTATTACCCTACATCTTCTGCAGTTGGGTTTAACTTCACTATCTCTCTGAATATCAAATATCTTAGGCATATCATGGAACAGGTATTTTCCATCCAGTATTGATATGTTAAACTTTAAATCCCTACAGAATATGCAAAAAAACCCAAAAAGAATTAAAAAATAAAAATATTAAAAAATAAACAATTATAAATTTTAAGCAGAATTTTAGAAATCTAACCATATACAACATTGTAGCAGGACAGTCCTATGACATTATTTTCCTTGTCCCAAATTTTCTGATCAAGGAGATTAGGGGGCCACAGAGAAAAGTGAT
>NDGM011253062.1:0-14680 GCA_002564305.1 Octomys mimax | reverse complement strand
CCTGTGCTTCGCTAAGCTTGTTCTAAGTAGGTGCTTTAGACCACTGAACCATCTCACCAGCCCCTCAAGATAATTTATTAAGATTAATAAATTTAGAAAGTTGGCCAGATACATAAATACCTATATACTAATCAAAATATGAGACTATAATGGTTAAAATCTCAAAGGATTAGAGACTATAACAGTTAAAGTTCCAAAAGGACTTGAGTGGCAATAATTGTTTACTTAAATTTTATTTGAAAGACAATGTAGTAATGTTCTATAAAATCTTTTAAAAAATGAAGACAGCCTATAGTGGTGTATAAGCAACATTTAGGTCAAAGTGACCTATGGACACATGATGTACACGTGGTAATTTAATATGTTAAGGATACTTCCAATTAGGAAAGAAGCGATTTTGACAAAGGATTTCAGGACAAAGTTACTGATTCATAAAAACAAAGAAAAAACCCAAAACCTGATGTTCTATAGTATATATAAAAAAGTTTTAGAAGTTTAAATGAGTGAAACCTAAAAAAAATAACAACCAATATAGGAGAAGATTGTAATTTTGAAGCAGGAACTTCTTTTATATGAGATATAACCTTGGCTTTATTTCATTTCATTTCATTATTTCATTTCATCATTTCATTTCATCATTTCATTTCATTTCATTTCATTTTTGTGGAACCGGGGATTTAACTCAGGCCCTTGTGCTTGCCAGGGTAGCGCTTATTCCACTGAGCCATCTCCCTGGCCCCAACCTTGGCATTTTAAACCAAAAGGCTGATACAGTTTTTTAAAAAGACTTGCCAAATATTTCACAAATGGGAAATAATATACCTGTATCTTAATGAGAAACAAAAAATGTGAAAAAAGACGCAAAATATGTAGATAGGGCATATTAACATTATGGTATATCTAGACAAGAGAATATACAATGAAATTTCAATAAATACAGCAAAAATACGGCAAGACTTCCACTACATATATTTAAAAAAAATCTGAAATAGCAGATAATAGAGCAGTATGCATAGAGTATCTCATTTTCAAAAGAAAGCGAAATAACACGACTTTGTACATACACGCAAAAGAGGTGGAAGACTGGATTACTATGGTTGGGCCGGGTTAGAAAGGTTTCACTATGCGCTTTATACATGATTTTATAACTCCTCATTTGAGGAGTTACTATCCCTCTCAAGTAAGGGTGACAAAATTAAGTTTCCAACAAAATACAATTTCTCTGATATCCTTTAAACGTCTATTCCAACCACGGTAGGGAAGCAGAACATTTTCTTTTTCTTCAATTCCACCTCACTTCACTTCCTTTACTACCACTTCTCCCTCACGGTACCCTGTCCAAGCAATTCCTGGGAGGCAAGGCTGCTTCACTTCTGCTTGTTACAGCACAATAAAGCGCAACTCCGGTTGAACATCTCCCCCTTCTTTCTCCCCCTCGACAAGGACAATCTTTCGCGCCTGCGACTCGCCTCAAGTTTACACCGGAGCGGGGGATTTAAATACCGTCTAAGGTCTCACGCGGCGGCGTCTCTTCTGCTCTTCCCGCCCGGCCGGGCCGCCCGTTCGCTCCTCGGCTCTGGGAAGTTAGTTCCTCAACTTCTCACTGACAGGCTATGATGACACCCTACAGGAAAGCAGAGAGGAACTGTGCAACCCCTCGGGGGAAGCAACAGACAGCCCCGAGCGCTCTACCTTCAGGGAAGCGGCCGCTCCCGAAAGGAGGCCGGGGCGCTCCGGTCGCGGTCCACTGCTCGCCCCGACACCGCGGGCCTGCCGCCTCCGTCCCGGCCCACCGGGACAGGTCGCGGAGAGCCGCCGCGCGGGGCCGGGCCGGGCCGCGTCCCTTGCCTGCAGCCCTCGAAGCGCCGGCCGCCGGCTGGGCTGAGGTCGCGGCCGGGAAAGCCCCTGGGGTCCCGCTCGGCAAACCCGGTGCCTCGCAGCCCCGCGGCTCCTCTCCTGGGCGTCCAAGCGACACCGCGTCCTCTCGGTCACACACACTAGTTTTCCGTGGCCATGCTCGACAGACTCAGACATACCAACTCGCTCATGAAGTTTTTACTCACGAATCAGAGATTCTGCCACGCTCACACTGCGGGTCGCGGGCCCCCGGCCGGGTGACTCCAACCGGAAGTTGCTTTCCGTTCCAGTTCAGAGGGCAGCGCCTGCGTGCCGAGCCAACTAGGCTCGCTCACAAACCCGCGAGGCCAGGGAGGGCCTCTCCGGCCCCGCCCCTAGCAGCCCCGCCCGGAAGCCCCGCCCGAGTAGCCCCGCCTCCCATCAGCCCCGCCCCGAGTAGCCCAGCCCAGCTCCGCCCAGCCCTATCAAAGCCCGCCTTATCCTACAACACTCCACCCAGTCGTACCTCCCCGGAAATGCATCTGCCACCTGAGAGCGTCAGATGTCAAGTTTCAAGTTCCTTGAGAATCTTGAATAGAATTCTGGCCAAACAATAAATGATCAGGTCAAACACCACCCTGTGTAAGAGTTACAGTACACAAGAATCACAAGAGAGGCTTGAGATGTTTCTCCAACCTAGACGTCCCACATCAGCGAAACTATGGTGAAGCCCAGGAACCCGTGTATTCAACAGACCCTCAAATGAATATAAGTGTTTACTTTCAGTGTCTACTGTTTGAGAAACACTACATAAACACACATTTTTCTCCCCAGCTAGTAATACTTTTCAAAAGATTTACCTGCGAAAGTTGAATCGTTACCAATAGAACTAAAACTTTAGTAGAAATTTTGCAATGAATTAAACCGCCCTCATTATTCCATTTCTTAGCCATGCTCGAATATTCTCTCAGATAAAAATTTTAAATAGATATCGTGAGAAAGATATCTTTTTCTCCTAGAGCAAGAGGATCAGGTTCTGGCTGCTCCAGTTCCTCCCTGTACTTCTGAGCTATGGAAGCTTGCAGTTATTTTCTCAGGCTAGTAAATCCAAGTAGCATATCCTGCTAGTTGGCCTGACCTTTGGGTTCAATTTTAAAAACCAAAGTCAATACATACGCTTAAAAAAAAAACAAACAAAAAACCAAAGCCAGACACATCTTGTACATAACATTTGGATCAAGTGAATATTTTCTTGCAGCAAGTAATTGATTTCAACATGAAAATACAATGAAAACTCATTCCTTTTTCTAGAAAAGTTTTAAAGTCCAGAAATTCCCATTTCTGTCCCTACTCATGCAAGTCTTCCCCATTGTCAGCATTCTTTTTGAGAAAACACTGTTGTAAACATTGATGTGCTGCTTTTTGTGTGGAAATAAATTTTTAGCTCCTTTAGGAAAATACAAAGACATAGGCTGCTGGACTATATGATAAGGGTATGTTTAGTTTTGTAAGAAACTGTCAAACTATTTTTCAAAATGGTTGTACCATTTTATACTCCTACTAGCAATGAATGAGAATTCCTACTAATCCTAATCTTTGCCAGCATTTGGTACTCTCAGAGTTCTGGGTATTGGACATTCTAATGAGCATGGAATGGCATCTAATCATTTTAATTTATAGTTTCCTGGTGACATATAAAGTATAACACCCTTTCATGTACTTGTTATCTGTGTCTCTTTTGGGGAAGGTATTCAGAAAGATCTTTGGTTCATTTTTAAAATTGGTTGTTTGTCTTCTGACTGTTGAGTTTTATGTATTCTTTCTATATTTTATCTGACTTATTTTGTATTTTCTTGGCAATATCTTTTGCAGAGCAGGTATTTTTGATTTGAAAGATTTACTTACTCAGCACTACTTTTGAGTAAATTTGAAGAAGCTGCTTTGAAGTTTTCTGACTGAAACTGTATAATTTAATAACACACTCTAAAACTTGTAATTTAATAAACACTCTAAACTATGTGAAGGCATTTTGAAATATGGATAAACACTTTGATAAAGAAAAAATATATAAATACACAGATTTCATAACTGTAAGTTTTTCTTTCCACTCCCATGATGCTATAGCATGAAGAGAAATGGCTATGTGTGTGAGACATGAATAGATGCCGGGTGGAATCATTTTGGTTACACAATGCCATGTAGTTTTCTTTTTCTGTGGCAATTATGATTGCTTTAGAACTAACAAATGTATATTTAATGAAATTTAGGGATAGAGTTTAGACATTTATTTGAGGAATTAAAAGAATGACATAAATTTACTTCAATTTTCCTGCATGTTCATGTATACCTCTGGTCAATTAGCAGTGATGTGGCATTAGTATTGGAATGGGGTGTGAAAAAAATGGCTGGTTGAAGGTTTATTTAAATATTTTGGAACCCATTTTAAAAGTTATTTAGTATTTCATTGAGAGTTCTGACTATAAATTTAGGGCCAAAGAACTTGCCAATATAGTATAAATACTTGCTATAGTTTTGAATGTCAATCAAATATTTGATATGAAATATTACTATATTTTATGTATTTAGTATGGGATCTACAGGGTCTCACTGCATAGATTGGACTATAATAGTTCCTATGAGGACTAATAATGCCTTGAGCAGCAGAAGGCAAGGCTGATGACTAGGGCCACCACGTGTGACGTGTGACTGAGCAGTGTGTGACTAACCAAAGCTTGCTCCCTTTTGTCAGCCTGAGCCTTCCTAGAAGAATGCTGTTTTCTAATTTACACAAAGGCACTATCAGAATAGTTCTAACTCTGGCGAAAGAAACTTAGCACCAGAATTTGACAGGATTTTACACCATTGAAAAAATGGTAGAAGTGACATAAATATACACCTTCTTGTTTGAAGGCAAGCCAACTTATTGACCTAAGGAAAATAAGGCTGCTACCTGCTTGTGGCACTTACTAATGAGTTGGACAGTAGATTATCATATATTTCCTGCTGCTTTAGTGCCAGAATCATATTTTGATTATCCATTTTGGAGCTGTCATTTGGAGAATAACAACAATAGCCCATTGGGAGTGGATAGATACGATACTTTGTATCTAAGCATGTGAATATGCTCTCCCTGAAGATTCAAGTTTTCATCCATGTTTTGTGCCAAGAAAATACCAACAAATGTTTCTGATTAATCAAGAATTCTCCTCTTCATAATAAAATAAGAAGTCAAGTGCCACCATGCCCAGTCTCAAGCACCATCTCAGCATGCCCTGGGGGCAGGGCCAGCACAGCACTCTGGGGATCAAATCCTGTTCCCTGAGATCTGCCTAAGCAGTTGCTTTAGTCTGCTGAGCTCTCTGGTCCTGAAATATTACTATTAATAAAGTTTAGTTGACTTTTGGTTTAAGAAAATTGATTAGTAGTTGTGTATTAGGCTCTTCACCCAAACACCCATAGTATCCAAGTTCATAAATGTCAGCCTCAAGCCAAAAAGTTACCTGTGAGCTGTGTATGTCTATGTATCTTCTAGTTTACTATCTGTATGAAGGAAATAATAGTAACCACACAGACAATATAAAGAACCAATAAGAATTCACACATTTAGTTAGAAGGATTTTTTGTTTGTTTTGTTTTTTGGCTGGCTCAGGCTGCTGAAAGAGAGGGTGGCATGTGGAGCTGGGGATCAAACCTTCGTTCCCTTGTGCCTGACTGGGTTTGTCCACACAGGCGCTTAAACAACTGAGCCAACCGGCAAGGCCCCGAAGTTGAGAGGGATTTTTTTTTTTTTTTTTGACTTGCATAGGCTGTCTTAAGGGTGGTTCTGGTAAAGCATGTGGAGCTGGGGATTGAACTGTGGTCCCCTGCGCCTGACTGCGTTTGCATGAGCAGGTGCTTAAACAACTGAGCTAATGGGCAGGCCCCCTAAAATACAATTTTTTAAAAATGTATTTGGCACAGGGTCTCACTATTGAGCTTGGACTCATAGTGATCTTCCTGTTTTTAGCCTCTTCAGTGGTAGGATTTCAGGCATGCGCTACCATGCTCAGACTTGGTTGCAGGCTCAGTGTACCCTGGGGGTAGGGCCAGTGTGGCATGTGGTGCCAGGGATCGAACCCTGGCTCCTGCACTTGCCTAAGCAGACACTTAGTCTGCTGAGCTATCTCACTGGCCCTAGGATATTTATTTATTTATTCTGTATTTTAGGGAAGGGTCTACAGGGTATTCAGGGTCTCACTACTAGATCAGACTCATAGTGATTCTCCTGTTTACAACCTCCCAAGTACTGGGATTATAGATGTCACCACATCCAGTTTCTCTCATTTAGTTAGGAGGGGTTACATGAAACTTGGAATGAGAAAATACAGGACAAAATATCCCTTTGAAAAGATTACACTATATATAGAAGAGTCCTCAAAATGTAAAGAAGGTGAACACTCTGGAAAATGGTTTACTAGAAGTAAAATAAATGAAATAAATCAGTACTTTATTTTGTATGAAAAAACAAGATGAAATATAAGACATGATATTCAATTAAGATCAGGAGGTACCTAGAAGCAGAAAGAAATAGAAACGACATTGGATAAGAATATAACATGCAGGGCTGGCAAGATAGCTCAGCAGACTAAAGTACCTAGCATCACATGCGGCACCAGCCCTGCCCTCAGGGCTGGCTAAGCTGGCCAGAGTCTGGGCATGGTGGCGCATGCCTGTAATACCAGCGCTGGGGAGGTTGAAAGCAGGAGGATCACTATGAGTCAGAGCTGGGTAGTGAGACTTTGCAACAATCAAATACTTGTTAAATAAATAAATAAATAAATATATATATATATATATATATATATTGCAATAGCAGGATTAAAATATTATTTGGATATAAGGATGAAATCAATACTGTGGAGTATTAAATCAACAATTAGAATAGAAATGTGAAAAGCCCTCAATGTGACAGTGAAAATAACATGGGGCTCTAGCTTAGTGTCCCAGTGCCTGCCTGGCAAACACAAGGTCTTGAGTGTGATTCCCAGTACAAAAGAAAAAAAAAAAAAAGAAAGAAAGACAAAGAAAACCATTAAATGAAATAATGGAAAGATCATGTTTTAACTTCTTCCTGAACAAGAGATCAAGATTCCAGATAGCTCAGAGGATTAAAGTGCCATCTTAGGCAGACTCAGGGGCCTAGGGTTCAATCTCCAGCTTGCCATGCTGGCCCCACCCATGGGGCCTGCTGAGATGGCAGTTGAGACTGGACCTGTAATCCCAGCACTTGGGAGGCTGAGAAAAAGCAAGGATCACTACAAGTCCGATTTGTGTAGTGAGACCCTGTACTAAATACATTAAAAAGAGAGAGAGAGAGAGAGAGATAGATAAATGAGACAAAAATAATAGACAAAATATATCAAAAGAATTCTGAAATGTTGCTTTGATCCAGTGTAATAACTTCATTAGAGATACAAAGGACCCAATGAATTATGAAATATATTAAAGAACAGAGGCCGAATACCTTGTTCTATCCTGATAAAGTTTCATTACTAAGTGCTGGGTCAATGCATTCAGTTACTCAGCAAATGTTTTGTGAATGCTATGTGCTAAAAGTTAAGGATAGAGGGGACCAAGACATAGTTCTGTCTTAGAGGATCATTGGGTCAATTGTGATAACCTAAGTGCAAGAAACAGGCAATTACTACACTATGGTACTGCAATCATACAATAAGGGTAACTACTGAGTACTCCATCAGGGAGGTCTTAGGCAGACCTTGTGAGGGTGAGAAAATGCTTCTTATATTGACAATACAGATAGCTCTATCGAGAATTCAGGTGAAAATAAATGGATTACTTGCCAAGAAAAGGCTTCTTGTATCTAAAATACAGAAAGCTCTATCAAGAATTCAGGTGAAGGGCCAGCCAAATAGCTAAGCAGATTAAAGCACCTGCTTAGGCAAACACAGTGGGCAGGGTTCAATCTCTGGCGTGCCATGTCAGCCCCGCCCCTGGGGTACACTGAGACTGGGGGTGGTGGCATGCGCCTGTAATTCCAGCTCTTGGGAGGCTGAACACAGCTGGATCACTTTAAGTCCAATCTATGTAGTGAAACCCTGTAGAACCTTACTAAAAAACAACAAAAAACCCCCCAAAAACAAGAATTCAGGTGAAAATAAGTAGATCACTTGCCAAGAAAGATAGACACCTTTGACACCTTTGACATGGAACTTCAGAAGTTGCATAGATTAGCATCAGTTGTTGGGAAATATTTGACCTAAAAATCTATTTCCACCTGTTATTTATTTATATAAGCAAAGGGAAACAAAGACATTCTCAGATATCTCTAAGTTCAGAAAGCAGACCACCATTTCCTAGAGCAACTAGAGATATTCTTCACTTATTTATGAAGGAATTATAATTAAAAATGTAAGGTAAGTAAAATTCAGACATAACATAAATACTGGAAAACACTTGGAATTTACATATTAGGTTAAGTAAAACATATGTTGTAAATATGATGTATAAGAATGAATATATATGCATATATATACACATATATGCATAGATATATAACTTTTTAAAAAATATGTTATTGTCCTCTTAGTTCAAAAGTCCATTTAGAAGTTCTCTGTTTCTTTTCCATTAGTCAACTGGTGCAAATATTGCATCTTCTCCCCTCAAATTTGTCACGATATTTCACTGAGTAAGGTACTTCACTTTTTCAGTAGTTTGAATCTATGTGTAGGGTTTAGGTTTGGTTTGGCTTGCTGTTTGTGTTTTATAGGTTTGTTTGGGTTTGGTTTGCTGTATTTATACTGCTTAGTGTACTATGAGCTTTTTAAATCTATTTTTTTTTTTTTTGAACCGGGGATTGAACTCAGACCCTCGTGCTTGCAGGGGAAGCACTTATTCCACTGAGCCATCTCCCCGGCCCCTTAAATCTATTTTATATTGTTAGGAAATTTGGGGAGTTTTCGGTCATTATTTCTTTTTCCTTGTTCTCTACCTCTTCTGTTTTTGACATTTCAGCTACACGTTTGTTAGGCTGACACTATCCTGCATGGCTCGAATGCTCTAGGGAGTTTTGTATAGCTTTGATTTTAGTTCATTGATTCTTTTCTTTCTTTGTCATGATCACTAATAAGCCTATTTAAAGGCATTTTTCATCTCTGCCATGACCTTTCTCTTTCTAATTCTTTTAACTTCCATTTGCTTCTAATAGTATCTATTTCTTTACGGAAATTATTATCAGATCCAGCATGTTGTTCACTTTTTCCACTGGAGCAGGTGTCACCAAACTATGACTTATGGAAAAAGGTCTAGCTAGTGGCCCATTTTTGTGTGTCTTTTGGACTTCAGTGGTTTTTACCTTTATAAAGATTTCTTAAACTTTTTCTACAAAAATAATTTGTAAAAGACATAATATGTGACCTACAGAGCCTAACTATTTACCATATGGGTCTTCAGACAAAAAGTTTGTCAAACACTCCTTTAGATCTTTTAGCAATTTCATCATTGTTATTTTATTTATTTATTTTTTAAATGTATGTGGTTGTTACAGGGTCATATTACACAGCTCGGACTCATAGTGATCCTCCTATTTTTAGCCTCCCCAGTGCTCGGATTACAGGTGTGTGCCACTATGCCTGAACTCTGTGGCCAGCTCAGCCTGCCTTAGGGGCGGGGCTGGCATGGCATGTGGTACTGTGGATCGAACCACAGTCCCTGTGCTTGCCTAAGCTTGCCTATGCAGGTGCTTTAGTCCGCTGAACTATCTCATCGGTCCCTCATCATTGTTATTTAAATGCTTAACTAGAGAAATACAAAGTCCCATCTTCTGAGTGTAGTCCTGATGATTGCTTTGGTTTTTGCTAGTGAATTATTTTTGCATACTTTTTTTGTAAGAAAAAGATCTAATTATGTTTGTGGATGTTTAAGGTACCACATCATATAGAACAGCACCATGGTAATGTTTATATGATTGAAAATGGACATGCCTGTCCTTTTGTTAAACCTTTTTGTCCAGAAAGTCAAATTAATCTTCTCAATTGTACTGGATTTTATATTTGTTGTTGCTATGGTTACTTTCTGGCCACTTCAAATTCTCCTAGAAATACCTTGGGTTTAGGTGGGGGCTGGTACATCAGAGAGTTTTTGTTAATGATGGCTCTATTCTACTTTACTGCTTTCCTGTGTGATAATCCTTACAGGGGTCTGTCTTATACTCTAGAAACTCTCTTGGGTATACTTGATTTTATTTTTTTTTACTACTTAACACTGTTTGGTTTGATGATTAGCGAAAGAATTTTCTCAATCCTCAGATGTAGGTACATCCCTCAGTTTGGGAAGTAGGCATCTTAGTGCCCATGGCCTTCTCCAAGGTGTCTATCTTGGCTCAGAACTTAAGCCCTCTCTTCCCCAGGGATAGAGGGCTTTTCTGATGTTTAACTATTCTGAGTTTTCACCAAGGCAATTGGTTCCATGTAGAGAGTTGCTTTGAAATCTATTGTCTATTGGGCTCAAATTTGCAATTTGCCTTAATATATTTTATTTAAAGTATGGAAATGGTATTCTGTCTAGCTACCTACATCCCTGAGTGGAAACCGGGTGTCTGAATTTTTCAAGTTGCATCTTTGGACTATGTCACAGGTTCACAAGATATCAGGGAAGCATTGGGGTTTCCCAGATACATAAGCAAATGTTTATGTTTTGTGTTGCGTGAAGCACTTCGTTTTATTTATTCCTGAGTGAAAAGTGTCTCTGATGATAGGAGGCTGATTACTTAATAAGGTCAAGGCTGAACATGTAAAAAACTGCAGGATTTGGGCCAGAGAGATAGCTCAGCAGTCTAACGTGCCTACTTAGGTAAGCTTAGGCAACTTCAGGAACTGCGGTTCAATCCCCAGTACCACATGCTATACTATCCCCAGGGCAGGCTGAGCACACCACAAAACCAAACCAAAACAAAACAAACCCCTGCAGGATTAGCACAAAAAAGAGGTTAGGAAAGCTTAAGAGAAAAATTTCTCTTAATTGTTAAGAGAAAAATTCAAGTGATGGGATCCAGAATTATATGAGGCCAGAGATGGACAGAACAATGGAAAGCTCACAGACTGAGAAAATTCATAAATTCGACAAAGAGAATCAGACTCATTATCACTGAAGAATGAGAATCAGAGAAGAGATGCATGCAATACAAAAGCGAGTGAGCTGGCTGATGCTCAGTTCTGCAGGTGAATTAGTTAGGATACCAACAGTTCGCTCTACAACACAGGAGGCTCCTGTCATGTGAGAGAGCTACAAAGGTGAGGTCATCTGTAACCGCAAAAGAACAAGGCACTGAGGAAAGCTTCAGAGAGTGATCCTGTGTTGGAGCTAGCCAAATAGCTCAGCTGATTAAGGTGCTTGCAAGCAGGCACAGGGGCTGGGGTTTGATCCCTGGGTCTGCCATGCCGGCCCTGCCATGCCGGGTCCTGCCATTGGAGAGCAGAGAAGGCGATTGAGACTGGGCATGGTGGGGGCGCCTGTAATCCCAGCTCTAGGGAGGCTGTAAACAGGTGGATCACTATGAGTCCAATCTAGTAGGGAGACCCTGAACACCCTGTAGACCATTCCCAGAAAAAAAAAAAAAAAGAATAATCCTGTGTTAAGAAAGTGAAAATTGCTGCTTAAAAAGGAAGTTTTTACATTAGATTTTAGAGAGGACTTAAGGTTCCAATGAGCAAGGAGACTGAAAAGCAAGAGGGAACATCGAAGTGGCTCACTAATATTGACATAAATAAAAATAAATATTTAAAGTCAGATGGGAGAGCCAGGAATGTGAGTTAAGAAGAGGCGCAGTCCCCACCGTGGTGAGACATCAGGGTTCCGCACTGAAGAAGCACTCCCACACGCAGGAGTGTATCGTTGTATTGCTCTTGTTTTCATCTTTAGCTGGCATTGTTACTCTTACCTTCCCTTGAACTGCCTGTGCAAGACATTTCAGAGGTCAGTTGTTCTATAATGTATGTTATATAAAACATTAAAAAACTTTAATAATTTGGTCCAAAAATCCACTTACAGGACACAAATAATGTTATTGAACACACTGAGAATATGAGACAAATGTCAACAGCCCACAATGCTAAACTCCTACTCCTTCTTTCAAAACTGCAAATACTCTTTCTTCTATCCTTTTCAGGGTTTGCTAATGTTTTCTCACCCTTGAGCATGTATTCCTGGCATTTCACCCGGTCTGTTAAGGACTCCCCTGGAAGGTCTTGCAGTACACAAGGTTTCACTTGACTCTCATTCCAAATTAGAAGTGTGGGCTCAGGTCTGGGTTCTGACCTTACCCTGCTCTTTTTCCTTTATGACACTTGAAATTCCAAGGTACATATCTGAGTATTTTTGAAGTTAGGTTGGCTGTTATAATTGATTTTTTCAGTGTGTAGTCACAAAGCAGTGGTCATTGCCCTTCACAAGGGCAAATTTCAGCTGAGAGAAGCTAAGTTGTGCTGGTAATTAATAAGATTTCATTATTAAAACTGCCTAATTCACATGTAGTATTGCCATTTACTAATCTGACTGACCTAACTTGGCTAACACTATGCCTCTGTTTTTTCATCTATGAAATGTAGGGAATGATGAAACTTGCTTCAGATGTTGTATTTGGGTAATGAAATAATACATGAATGAGAATTGACTTGCAGGAGGATTCAAACAATGTTGGCTAAATTTCTATAACTTAATAGATAGTTCTCTATACAGTTGATTTTTAGTTTAATGAGTAATTGTGATTATCACTTAAAATATCTTTATAGGTTCATACTGCAAAACTCAGATTGTGGACTCACAAGAAAAAGATTTTTAGTAATTGTCTTAAGTATATCTAAAAAGCTGAAGGAAATGCATGGACAAATGAACCACAGAAAATCTGAAAAATGAAGTACACAAAATAAGAATAGAACAAAGGAGATAGAAATGATAAACATAGAAGTTCTGGAGCTAAATGATACAATAACAAATGAATTCATTAGAGAAGTTGAAGCGATTTTGAGCATGCAGAAGAAAAAGGCAGGGAATTTTTTTGTAGGGCAATATCAATTATTCAGTTGGAGGAGTAGAAAAAGCATGTAAGCATAATTCAAGGGCCTCATGAAACACTGTCAAATTTATCAACATGTGTTATGGAACTCTTGAAGAAGTGAACAAAAGAATCAGAAGAAATATTTCAAGAAATAATAACTGAAAATTTTAGGATTTTATAAGAGTCTAAATCTACATTCAAGGAGTTGAACAAACTGCAAATAAGAAAAACCTAATAAAAGCCAGGCTGAGGGGCTGATTATATAACTCAGTGGCAAAAGTGCCTACCTGGCAAGTGCAAGGTCCTGAGTTCAGTTCCCAGAACTGCAAAAAATAAAAATAAAAATAAAAATAAAAATAAATCCATGCTGAGGAAGGTTATAACTGTCCAGAGGTAAATATGTATTTTTGAAAAGTAGCAAGAATGCAGTAACATATTATGCACAATAGGTTCTTAGTAAGAATAATTTCAATTTTGTTTTGAAAATGAGGAGAATAGAAAACAGTGGGCTGATATATTTAAAAGTGTCAGCCAAAAATTCTTTTCATTATAAAAGTAGCCTTGAAAAATGAAGGAGAAATTAGGTCACATGGATACTAAATAAGAGGTAAAGGGAGTCTATTATTAGACACTAGAAGAATGACAAAAGGCAGAGGCAGCTAGTGTGTCTGTGACACCCCATAGTTAGGATTTTCTTTGCATGCCTCAGACCACCTCCTGATGGCTCTGCAGCTGTCATCATGCTACAAAATGAATATATTGAATTACACTGTAAATGCTATGGGTACCATCTGGATTACCATGAGAAAAAAAGAAGGGAAGTTGAGAGGCTCATGAACGTTCAAAGAAGAAGAAGCAAAAAAGATTGGACTGAAGGCTAAGCTCTACTACAAACAGAGCCATGCAGAGAAAATATAAATGAAGACTACCAAGATTCATGAAAAGAGAAACAACAAACAGAAGAATGATGAAAAAACTCCACAAAGAGCAGTACCTGCCTACATGCTGGACAGAAAGGGACAGTCTCATGCAAAAGTGCTTTCCAACATGATTAAACAAAACAAAACAAAACAAAAAAAAGGTGGGAAAATGGGAAGCCCTTCTGCCCAAAGATTGTGCCCAGGGAGAAACAGAACTTTTTTTTTTTTTTTTCAGGACCAGGGGTTGAACTCAAGCCTTTGTGCTTGCCAGGGAAGCACTTGTTCCACGGACCCATCTCCTCGGCCCCAGAACTATTAAAAGTTATTTGAACTGGAAAGAGAAAAAAGAAGGCATGGAAGAGTTACTAAAGTCTGCTTTGCTGGAGATGACTTTACAAGAAAGCCACCTACATATGAAAGATTCACTTGGCCATTAGGCTTTTTTTTTTTAAAAAAAATGCATTTATTTGGTGCAAGACCCATAGCGATCCTCCTGTTTTCAGCTTCCCCAGTGCTGGGATAACAGGTGTGAGCCACCACGCCTGATGTTGGTGGCCAGGTTAGCATGCTGGGGGGCAGGACTAGCATGGCATGTGGTGCAGGGATTTAACCCCGGTCCCTGCGCTTGCCTAATGGGCTTACATTTTTTTTTAATGAGCAGAATATATTTATTGAGGGAAAGAAAGCTCCTGTCCCAGAGAGGGACAGGAGGTGAGCCCGAGCGGGTAGTTCCCCTGGGCTTACATTTTAAGAAGGCCCATGTAATACATCCTGAACTGCAAGTCACCTTTTGCTTGCCAATACTTGGTGTAAAAAGAATCCTTCATTGCCACTGTATACAACTTTGGGTGTTATTACCAAAGGAACAGTGATT
>NDGM011253055.1:15958-36641 GCA_002564305.1 Octomys mimax | reverse complement strand
AGGAGATGTTCTGCTCCTGGACTAACTGGGAGGACCTATCCTCTACACTCTCTGCAGGGATTGTAGCTGCAGGGTTACTCCCCTGGCATGTATGCCAGGTCTGAGCTGGGCCTGAATGGGGCAATGTGGAGTAGGGGAGAGAGGAATTCCTACTCGGCGTGTGGGATTGGGGAGGTGCTGCGGGGTAGTGGGGGGCGTCCGAAGGGGGTGGGAGAGGGTCCGGCCCACGCTGCACCTGGGCTGGGAGTACTCCCACCGGCGCAGGGTAGCAGGGAGCTCTCCGCACACTCACCAGACCTGGGCTGGAATTGGGACTCTGAAGCTCAATTTTGAGGCTGCCTCTCAGGTGATACTTGCAGTAAATTAGGGAACCTGGTCTCATGGAGATGTTCAGTAATCTGGTGTCATTTCAAGCTTATCTCATGGCCTTGCAGATTGATGCCAATCTCAACTGCTTTCTAACCATCTACCACTCCTGACTTCTCTTTTCTTTCTGATGTCCTTTCCCCTCTTTCATGGTTCTCTGAAGACATTGGTGTTATTGTTGTTTGTACAAGTCTTGTATTTTTTATTTGTCTGTTTCTTATAGTATTTATGCTTTTTTTTCTTTTGCAGAATTTCGTATGATCTTCAGATGGTTGGCTGCTCTGTGCCATATATAGATGTCACTTTGCTTATTCTTCTCTTTAGTTAGAGTTCTTTTGCTTGCCTCATACAAAGCATCTCCCTGTGACTCTGATCTAACATTCCTCATCCATTTTGACTTTATCCTCATAACATACACATCCTGTTACTCATTCAGTGTCTGACTTTTCTAACATTTCACCACAAGAGAATGGAGATTGTGTCCTTTTTGTTGTTAATTTATGCTGACAATCTAAAATAGTTCCCAGAATACTGCAAGTAAACATTTACAAAGTGAACAAAAAAGTATTGTGCATTTGGAGAAAAGAATAAAAATAGTTGTCTCTGAAATAAAGGAGAGCCTAGCCAACACAGTTATGTTTCTGAGTCAACAAAGGAGTTCCTTGAAAGGACCCAGCTCATGAGGGACAGTGTTGGGTATATTGCTGTTTAATGGCCTATAGTGAGAAGTTTTATCTTCTCATGGAATTCTAAAAAGCTTGTAATTAGTTGTAGAGAGCATGGACTAATTCTAATTGTTGGTGTGGTGTTGCATTTATTCTTCGTCAAATTTTGCAAAAGTCTGTGGCTTTTCCTCTCACCACTGATACTTCCAATATCATAAACTGTACCAGGTCATATAACAGTGCTGCTTATATCTCAGCTTAGGTTCATCAGAGAGCCTTGCCTTCCTGAAGCTCCACTGAATCCTAGCTGTCTCTGTACTACCCAGAAGATGGAGCAGTGCCTCATTTATACATGTGGCCCACATTACTCTACGATCTAAAGAAGTTCATCAGGTAAACATTTATTTTTCATTGTATGAGAAGTATGAGACATACAAATTTATTTTTAACGTTAGCCACCAAAAAATGTTTTCATAGTTTTCTGATTATTCAACTTCTGAAACTGTAGATGGAGGTAACCTGAAAATATTTGTCATGTTTCTTTCCCAAACTTTGGAACATGTTTTATTTATTCATTCCTCCATTTTGTTAGATACTCTTTGGTCATTAGGATCTACCAGTGTAGCACCATCAATGTAACTAGTGAACAAGATATTTTGAAGGATATCCAGAAAGTGTAAGTCATATTGATTGTTATGATGACAGCGAGTAGAAGAGTTATCAAACCCATAAGGCTAGAGTCATGTGTGTGTGTGTGTGTGTATGTACTCATATGTGGGTTATGTTTCATGCAAACAAACTATCTTTATAGTCTCTTCTGCTAACAGTATGAAGGAGTTCCATGTTCAATCTATGGGCCACCTACTGATATTCCCTGTTAGAAGTGTCATGTTTGGCATGGTGGCTTCACCTGTGGTTGGTACTTGGTTACCTTGAACTAGGCCACACTAAAATTCCAGAATATTTACAGTTTCTTTGTTGCCCATGGGGGTTAGTCAGAGGTAACACAGTAATCATCCCCTGAAAGCTGTATAGTTTCAGTCCTTACAAATAACACTAATCTTACTTCTCCCTTAGGAAATAGATTTTTACTGTTAAGTGTCTTCCATGGAGAAAAATAGCTCTGTTGTTCTACAATATGAACTTTTTAAGTCTTAAACTAATATACCCAAATGGAAGTTGAATCGCTGAAATGTCAGACTTAATTCTGAGATCAAACAAATGACCTATAGATTGTCTGCACATGCAGCAGATCACCACATGCTTGATGATAGATGGGACTCCAAGAGATCCTGTCTTTGTGATCCTACTTTCATAATCAACCAGTGTTAAAGGTTTAGCTATCAATTTAGCTAAAGCATTGGACCCAGTTATTGCTCAAACACTAATTTAAGAGGAGTGAGAAAAATAATACTGACTACTGGAAATGCTTACATTTAAAGAAAAAAAACAATATGGCAAAAGAAATTGCTAAAATGACAAGATGAGTGAGTTTGAAGAGGCAGAAGTATCTTGCAGGGGACTGATGGTGAGGTATCTTTTCTGAAATTTTAAATATTTAAACATTCAGCATTGTTTCTCAGCACAACCTTTCCAAATGTTCAAAGCAATTTTTGGTTAAAGAAAAACATGACTGGGTGTCCTCATCCGCCTTCTTTACCAGATCTGGCACCAGGTGACTTACCGCTTTTCATCGAACTAAGTATGAAGATGAAAGTCTATCAACTCATGGCATCAAAGCAACCAGAACAAGGCTACTAAATATATGCATGAGAAAGAACTTCTAGGCTGCTTCTGAAAAGTATAAGAATGATGGGTTAATTGTGTTCTGATGAAAAAGACACATTTTAGGGGCTACCTGGCAGTATGCGTATTATACTATACCATTTAAAAAATGTAAATAGGTACTGTATGCTTTGGTCATTGCTGCACAGGTATTTGTAGACAGGGTTAAGATCAATAGTCAGGTGATTTTTAAGGGACTAAATAGGTATTTTTTTTTTCTCATAGGCCTGACTGAAACACCAAGCACAATATCCTACCTTGTTGTTATCTTCTCTCATACAAAACCCTGATTCATCAGTAGGCTTCCAAAGGATTGGACAATAACTTTATCTATTTATTTATTTATTTATTTATTTATTTATTTAGTGTGCAGATCAGCCTGCCCTGGAGGTGGTGCTAGCACAGCATGTGGTGCCAGGAATCTAACCATGCTCCCTGCGCTTGCCTAAGTTTGACGAAGCAGGTGCTTTAATCCACTGAGCTATCTCCCTGGCCCTTGGATAATAACTTTAATTTAGGGATTCTCTGTACTCACTTTCTAGGACCACTGCAGTCTGTTGCCATCTTACAAGGCAGTGATCTATTCTAATACCCCTCTTACCACTGGCTTTCTTAGTTCCCTCTTGGTACCAATGTTTGGGACTGGCAGCCAGCAGCCTGCTCAGGGGGTCAGGTGTAAGCAGATTCAGACATGCTAAGGGGAATGAGATGAGATGCTGACAGCATCTGCTATGTTGACCAATAAAGGTGAAAGGCTTCTGTAATGAACTGCTGCCACCTCTGCTAGAGTTATTATTACTACTTTAGCAGCATGTTATCTTACTCTTTTTGCCTGTATAATTCCATATATATATATATATATATATATCAATATATATATATATATATATATATATATATATATATCAGAGAAAATTCAAAGATTACCAGAGATTAGGGGACGCAGGGAGCAATTGACAGGAAATGGGCAGCACAAGTATATTGTGGGGAGTGCTGTCATTATTCTTAGTCTTGCTCTTTTTCTTTTGCAAAAGTATCAAATAGCTAAAGAAAATGAAGAGCAGCTGTGGAGTAAGAAAAATGTTTAATTTATCTAGCTTTCTATGAAGGTAACACCAATAATGAAGATTCACTTCAAATGAAAAAGAGAAATGTTCAACATGCCTTTCCAAAGGTGGTTTCCTGAATTAACAAACCAGTCCCAGGGTTAATTATTGTGGTTTTCCTATTATTCCACCAGATTTTTTTTTTCAGTTTGATCTTTCCTTCCACTCTGCATGTCTGTTTGCCTGGAGCTCATGGTCTTGGCATTGTTCCCAGCTTGATTTAATTTTGATTTTCACTTTTTATAACATCCTAGCTGTGGTTTGCAGATGACATTTTACAAATTATGTTTAGGCATTTTGTTTACTTACAGTAGGACAAGTATAGAAAGCTTATGCCCAGTCTGTTTGGACAATAACATTTAAAATAGGAGAAATAAAACTAATAGCAAAAGATAATGCATACAAATGTGTGATTATACAGAACATTAGCACACCTTTACATGCCTTCAAGTGGAGCTGTGGATATACAATAGAGGGGCAATGTGTATCATTTCTCTCCTTTCTCAATAAACTGAAAAAAGGGGAGAGGGCAGAATAGAGACCTGTGATGATGATGTATCTCTCTTTCAAAGGATGTGAGCAAGATATGATTGGGTTAGTAGTAAGTTGAAGAATCACAGTTTGTTTCCAAATACAAATTTAGACAATGTATTGATTCCAAACAATTTCTCAACTCTCCAAAGGGTTGCAGCCAATTGGCAAGGAGCAGGGTAGACCAATTATATTCCCTTCCATCCTGCTTTCTTATCCTGAAAAGCTTTCTTAGCTTTGGGATTTAATTTGAAAATAAATTCCATAGCAATTCTGATGACTCATAGCCATCAAAATGTCCATGTCTAATTAGGCAGGAAAGTGCATACCTCAAATATCTTGGGAGACTGAGACAGGAGAATGCCATGTGCAAGCCTAAGCAACTTAGTAACTTAGTGAGACTGCCTAAAAAATTAAAAAGGCCTGAGCATATTACTCCATACAAAAGCTCTGAATGCAATGCCCCAGGACCACACATACCAAAACATCTATGTGAACCCATGTAATCTCTCTGTGAATGGAAGTTTTCTTTACCTGAAAACTTGTTGTTCCTCAGATTGAAAAACCTACTGTAGAAGAGAGCACAAGGAGTGCTTCCTCCCCTTTGGTTAAACTTTCCTTCATTCCTATTCCCCTCTTTGCTGTGTAGCCTCTGATCATTTACATTTAACCCTGTAAACAGACAGGGTTAGAAGAGAGAACAATGGTGGGAGGAGACAGGGAAGTGCTGATTCATGCAGTATGGTTGTGCTTTGCAGATGTCCATATGCGGAATCAGAACTTCCAGTGCTCCCAGGAACCTCTCTCTCCAGGCAGCTGCCCATAGGAGTACCTCACTAGGTGGGAATCTTCAGATAGTTCCCGGAGCACAGACACAACCTTCCCTATCTATTCTCATCTTAATGCTTCTCTTTCTGTCAATCTTCTATTCAATGGAATATTTATTTCTCCCAAAGTTTTTTGTTTCTTTTTTTTTTTTTGGCTTAAATCAACTTGTAGTTTTCAAGTATCCCATATTCCAAAGAGTGTACATCTAGGTACGTGACTATTTCCCCTGGAAGTTCAACATTTGTTTAAAGTGAATGTGCAGTCATAAAGAATTTATTGCACACCTCAAGCATTACTGTAGCAGTCCTTTCAGATTCCACAATCTTTTCTCTGTTCAGATAATTGAGAGATTCTAATGTGGCCTTTACCAGCTGGTTATCCCATCCACAAAGTGAGCCCTGCAGTGGGGTATTTAGAATCAGTCATGCTCTTCTTAACTCTTGTGACTCCTGCAGAATCTCTAGGACACCAGAAAGAGTCACATTTCATACCTGATTATAAATGGTTCCTCCAATAGTCAGATAGAGCCATATATGAGCTTTTCAGTATATAGGGGTCTATTCCTAGATTCCATTTGTGCAGATGTCACCTCTATCAGTAACAGAATGCAACAAGGTTAACATGGACTTTTGCACACGTAAAGGTTTCTGGTATCACCTCCCCAAGAAACAAGAAAGTAGCAGTTCACAAATGAGTTTAAATGAGCATAATTTCTGAGCCCTGTCATTGTAGAATCTTTTTTTTTTTTTTCATTGTAGAATCTTGATTGGCTCTGAATGTAAAAAGCTTTAGACTGTGAAAAGATGTTGATTTCATTTTCTAATTTTTTATCGAAGATATGGGAATAATAATAGCAATAATAATAGCACATTTCTCAAGTGTTTATAAAGATTAACTGAGAAGGCAAATGATTAAAAGTATATTAGCAATAACTCAATAATGTTACAATTATTGCTTTATATTTTGGGTTAATGTCATCTGTCAAACACATATGTATGAAATGGAAGTGAATTCCCTCAGCAGAGTTGGTGGTCCTTTCTACTTGATCAGCTTAGGTCTTGTTATGAGTGTCTCTGACCAAGCACTATGCTCAGCATTACAGTTGGAAATTTAAAGTGGATGCAAAAGCAATACAAGGAGAAACTCATAATGCAATAGAAGCAACAGACAGCTACACAGCTATCATTATGGGTTTTTAAAATAGATTTTACTTCTGTTGTGAGTCCTGTAAGTCCAAATCAAAATAAGATGTCCGCATTCACAACTCAGGTTGGATAAAATGCTAACATTTGAGATTCTATTGTTTTGGACGGAGTGGGAAAAAAGTCATTTTCAGTACATAATCAACAGTGGTATAAGCTGTTCTACTTTTGTGAAGTCTTTAAAATTAAGATAAATATATTCTATGATGATGGCATCATGTGGTAGGCATATGAACTTATACAGCTATCCCTGACAAAGTTCACCAAAACATTTAAGTATTTTTATTTTCCTATTAATAAGGAATAACAACGAAAACTCCTGGAAAGGAAGTGTTCATGAAAATGAGGATGGCTGTATAAATTGCAGCACACACAAGTAATGAAGTACAATGATATTGAGTAGAACTGAGATAAATATGCATGTGTTCATATGGAAAAATAAACACAGCATATCACTAAATGAACAAAAAGCTTGAAAACAAGTCCATCCACTGCACATTACTCTGTTGATTTCTGTAAACATGCAAAATAACTCCCCGAAGGACCGAATTAGTTATAGAAAAAAAATCATCACCAAAATAATTACAGTGGTTATTATTGAGGAGGTGCTGGAAAAGTGAATTATTTTTTTTTTCTTTTCATTTTGTATAATTCAAGATAGTTTTAATGTAGCCATCATGGACTTCCATGACTTTTGTTTCATAATCGTCTTTAGCTTTTCTTGGAGTGGTAAGATTATAGATATTTTACATTTTTTCTTGATTCTTTGTGATGTTTTAAAAGATGTTTTTTTTTTCAACCTATGTCTCACACATACACATCACTTTATTTTCAATCAAGGAAAAAGAAATAACCAGGGAGGGAAGACAGAACAGTGGCTTTTCTCTGGCTGCTAGTACATACACCCTCTTTCTGTTCGTTCTCCTTCAAGCAACATCTTCTCTCTGATTCACTTCTAAAGCTGATTTAGAAATTCTTCTCTCACTCTTGGAAACTCTTCTTCAGTTGACTGGACAACGGAATCTCCTGGGGAAGCTTATGGAACTAGAAATATCAGAGCTTCATTTCTGCTCCTTACAGTCCCAGGAGCAGGGATATAAATCTCTCTTTTGTCAAACTCCATTGAGTAGGGTGAAGTGTTTCCAGACTTGAGAAGCAGTCAGTGTCCTCCAAGAAACCAGGCCTCCTGCTTCTTACAGAGAGGACACTGCCTTATGAGCGACGCTCCACATCGCAGGTGCTCTGCACTGGAGCTGTGTGCAAGGGCTGCAGAGCTCCCACCACTGCCTCAGCCTCTTTACTGCTGCACCTTCCTTACCCTGTACCACACCATCTTTTAGAATTTCTCAGCTATCCTTTTGCCTCTGAAATGTTGCCTTTTTCCTCTGACCCCCAACAAAAATTACTTTTTTTTTTTCTCTCCTGGCTCTCAGAATTTGGACTACTCTGGTTAGGTTTACAGACACTTACAAGTGAACTGACCCTAAAGAACAGCCTCAGATAGCAAAACCTTCTCTTTCAGAATTTCATTTACTGGGGTTGTCCCTGCAAAATTACCTGTCAGCTACCTGTCAATAGGTTTATTCTGTAACTATCTTTACTCATCTGTGGAAATTCCATTTTTCTTTTACAGTTTGTGCACTCAATTTTGCCTCTGTTCCAGTATCTGCCTTCCTTGGGAGCAACCCATGAAAGAGGCATTAATTAAAATCGTACTGTAAGTTACTTAGGCATTTTGTTAAATGCAGATTGGTGTCAGTAGGTCTGGGTGATCCTCAGTAGTCTCCCTTTGTAAGAGGTTCCCAGCAGATGCTCTGCCTTCATTGTCCACAAGTTGGTCCCAGTCACTCAAGTATCTGGTCCTAGTTCAAGCTTCCACTCTATTGAACTCCTCTAGGTGCATCTTTGGTCCAGCCCCTTTGACCAGAGTTGGCAAGTGCATTGTGGGATTTATAGCAAAAGGTGTGCTCAAGTTTCATCCCTGTGGACTCTAGATTTTCAGATCTACAGACAGCTAAAACACATTTCTCACCCTTTAAGTAATAATTGTAGATCTTTATGCCAAGCACATGCCATTGATTAAAGTCTTTTCTACCTACAATTTGTTCATAACTACATCTCACAAAGCTAAGGAGGCGGACACTTCTATTATCTCAATTGTGTATTGAAGATTCTGATGTCAGCTAAGTAGCACGAGGCTTTATAGTGAGTGATGAGGTTACAATTCAAACTCAGATACAATCATCTGCTCAAGCAAGTACTGTTAATTGGCAGTTTAGTTTAGTTTTATATTATAATATTGTGCGAAATGAGTAGACATAGACAGGGCAGAAGCCAGTCTTGTAGTTTCAAGGTGACATCTCTTACCTGTGTAGTGCTCACATTATCTGAGAGAACATGCAAACTTATACCTCTGAAAATGTGCTTTTCAAGGTAAATGCAGCATCATAGGTTTAATACACAAATAGTCATATTGCACACTTTAAAAATATTTTTATTTGTTTTTTTAATTCTCACGTTTTCAATTGTAGTATTAAATGAATCTCTTCTTAGGGTGGATATCAACTTCCTTATTTATCGCAGGATATGGATTCTCCTGACTCAATAATTTTTAAAGAAAGTAATACAATAATGATATGTAAAATAATACAATAATTTTAAATAAAATAATATCATACAGTGATAGTACAATGATTTTTAAGCAAACTTCAATAAACTAAGAATTTTTACAGGACCGATGATCATAGAGTACAGTAAATGCTCAAAGCTTTTTAAAAAAGTTTTACCACAAATTTGACAAGATAGCTCAGCAGACTAAAGTGACTGCTTTGGCAAGCTTAGTAAAGTGCAGGGGCTGTAGTGCCATTCCTGACACCACATGCTGCTCCAGTCCTGCCCCCAGGGTGGGCTGAGCCAGCCACAGAGTCCTGGAGTAGTGGCATACTCCTGTAATCCTAGAACTGGGGAGGCTGAAAACAGGAGGATCACTATGAGTTGGAGCTGCATATAGGAGACCCTGTAACAACCCCCAGCCCTTACAAAAAATTTTACTACAATGAGAGACACATTGTCCTTAAACCTGCAACAAAATACTTCCCCTCCTTTTAAACACACTTGGCCCATTGTTCTTTGCCACTTTCTGAAGAAGACTTGCACGTCTTGTTTTAAGTGTGTCTTTAGTTAAGTTGTCCTCTCTACTTTGGCCTTCTGAATTCTTTATTATTTTTTTAATCTTTTATTTATTTATGTATTTGTTACAGGGTCTTATTATGCAGCTCAGACTCATAGTAATCCTCCTATGTCAGCCTCCCCAGAGCTGGGATTACAGCTGTGTGCCGCCATGCCCAGTTTACCTGGCCAGCTTGGTGCTGGGCTGGCAGGGCATGTGGTACCAGGAATCAAACCCAGGTCCTTTCACTTGCCAGACAGGCACTTAAACCTCTAAGCTCTCTCCCTGATCTTGGTCTTCTGAATTGATTCAAAACATTTGCCTTTCATAGCCATTTTGATTTGAGGAAGGACCAGAGGTCACAAGCTGTCAGCTCCGCTGAATAAGTTGCACGAGCTTGTACTGGGATGTTCTCATGAACCTGGCTTTCCATTGCATGACACGGCAAGTCCGTCTGTTGTCTATTTAACCACCAATACTTGCAGAAGAAGACTTCCAGAAATGCTTTATTAAATGCTCAGACAGGGTAAGTGTGTTCACCTTGAGCAATAGTATTTTGAGGAGAATAAATAACAATAACTATTTTATTGTAACTACTGTTTCATTGAAATATTCACTAGACATTTCAACTGTATCCCACAGTTCTATGTACTGTCCACCATGGAGGAAAAGTTAGAACTACCATTCTGTATTTCAAAAATATAAACAAGTAGTTCAAACACATTGTCAGGTTAGGAATGTCTTACGCAGATGATTTCAAGCTCTTTATTTTCACATGCAAAGCAGCTGACACTAATCCCTCCTAAATTTGGCTCCTGCTTTCAATGCGAAGCATCTTGTCTTCCCTGTAGGAGTAGCACTGATGGGAGAAATTCATTCTGTGTCTGAAATCCTTTCCACTCAAGGTGAGTGATTAGTGTGACTGTCGCCTCTCCTAGAGCAATCCCAACTCGGGATGCTCTGTTGGTCGGGTGATAGGTGACTTAATTAGCAGGAGTCAAGATGCAGCTGCTAGCAGTCTGGGACTCCGGAAGGCTGTCGAGCATCTGTTATGACTTTACAAAAGCCGGAGGGTGGGAAGCCATGGGGAATAGTCATTTCTATGTGTGTTTCCGTTGATGAAATTGTCTGCATGCAGGATGAGACCATTGATCTTTATTTGGAAGCCTTCACAATCTTCTTAGCTTGAAGGCAAATGGCAAGGCCTTTCTGTTTATTAGGGAGCCAGAAATATTGAGAGGCATGTGTCATAGCTATCTTGGGTCAGCATTGAAGCTGCTCAACTGCTCCTCTCTCTCTCTCTCTCTCTCTCTGTCTCTTTCTCTCTCTCTCCATTCTCCCTCCCTGCCTCTCCCCTCTCCTCTTCTCCCTACCTCCCTCCATCTCTTTTACACCATCATCAAACATTAGAAAAAAAAATAATGAAAGGTCCCTGTGTGATGGTCAAGACATTCTTTTCAACATGAAAGTTTCAAAATCTCAAGAGTGATTATTGTTTGGAGTGTTTAAATTTGATTTTTACTATCATGCATTGATCATACATATTCATGGATCTCTGTGATATTTCAACACATGAATGTGGTGTGGTGCACATTGGCTAATTATCATTTTCCTCTCTTTATAATTTTTAAGTTTTTGGAGAATTGGAGCTCTTCTAGATCTTCTGCAAAAGGATATTATGAATTCAAATAATCCACTGTGATTTGGAGTCTAATTCTTTTCTGACCTCTCCAGAGCCTTCCCAGTCTGTAGTAATTGATAGCCTACATTTAGATTGACTTTGTGTAGACGAGAGAGAAGAAACATCTTTTTTATTTGGTCTATTTTACTTAGAATACATCCTCAAGTTTCATCTGTAATTACTACAATTTGTAAGTGTATATAACAGGATTTCATTAATTTTCTGGCAGAGTACTATAGCATTGCACATATGTACCACATTTTTTATCCACTTAATTCAAGAATGATGTCATATGCTAACCATGGTGATGTGTGTACAATAAACATGGACATGCCTATATCTATTTTAATGCTGATTTTAATTCTTTTAGACAAAAACCCAGAAATAATATGGTCACATAGTCTATTCATTTTTATACATATCATATTTTGGGACATTTCATCTTAATATGTGGTAAGTGAAAATCTAGAAAGGCAAAAAGACATAAAAATGTATTTGTTCACATGCATAAAATAATAGAATAGAGTCCAGACACCTGATCCATCATCCAGTCTTTTTCAATCCATTGCGATACTGGGATATTGCTGTGGTGTGTTGTTTGTTATTTATCTTTGTGTGTCTATTGTCCCATTTTCTGGGGAGCTGTTTGCAATATTTTGATTAGATAGTATGATAGCCTGCATCTAGATGTCCCCCCAAATCCCCAGGCAGTCACACTTTTTATCCTCAGAGCTATCTAAATTCAGTGTGTGATTCAATGTGATGCTGGGGTTAAGGTTGCTAGAATGAAGTGTGCATCACTACTGTTGACATTGCCTGAATCCCAGTAGTCCAGATAAGATAAAAAGAGCAGAAAGAGTCTTGTCTCTCCCTGCCCTCAATTGCTTTCACTGTCTTCTGCCTGTCATGATCTGTTCTCTGCCAAGCCACTTTGCCTTGGGGCCAGCCAAATATGGACTGGAACCACTACAAACTGTGAGCTAAATAAACCTTCCCTCCCTTAACTTCAGGCATTGGGTATTCCGTCTCAGCAATGAAAGAAATGTATTCAGGAACCAATCAGAGGATTTCACGGTCTGATCCCTGATTGGATAATACCTAGTTCTTACTGGTTATTCATTCCTCTTCTCTAAATATGTAATCCAGGATTGTGCCTGTACTGAAATTGTATCAACAGAGTTCTTCCTGTGCACTGCTCAACTTGTAAGTGTAAAATACTTGTCCATTAGGTCCAAAAGCTGAATCAGTGCAAGCTGGAGGAGGCCCCAGTGCATCTCTTTTGAAATACTAAGAAATGCCTGTTATAATGGAGGAGAAAGAAAGTGGGTATTTTTCCACTTACAAGTGTAATGCTTACATTCAGCATTTTGGAAACAAGTGTTCTGATCATGTAATGTGTCTTTAGTAAATCTCTTAACTTTTTCCTAGTAAACCTTTATGACTTTTTTTCTGTTATGAAGTAAATGATGTTTGTTGCTTTTTTTTTTTTTTTTTTTTTTTTGGTTTTTGTTTTGCTGCTTCATTACTTGATACATAGACTATAAAATCAGTGTTATGCATTTGGATTTGGAGCTTCTGGGAGGTTATTGGGTCAAATGAGCTGAGCTTTTGAGATAGGACTAGTGTACTTTGAAGAAGAAAACAATTCTTTTTGAGTTTGCACAAAGAAGTCCCTTGAGCATACAGGAGGGTCACAATCAGCAAGCCAGGAAGAGGCCTTCCCAGTAGATCACGGCCATGTGGCACATGATGATGGAAAAACCTGGATGTAGGTGTCAGCTTATAAACCTGAGTCAGTATTACATAGGAATTGCAGCTCAAGCTAAGTATCCTCTTTCTTTCTTGCCCATCCTATTGAGGAGGGTGCCTCACTAAAATCATTGACCAATTGCTAGAATGCTTCTTGATCACCATTATGTTCTGTGCTCTAGTTTGAGGTTTAACTCTTTATTTTATCCAATAAAGTCAATCCTCCACCCCCTCAGAAAAAGTCCTGGTTAACTTCTGGGTCCTCTAGTTCCAGTAGAATCATCAATTTCTACTTATTCTTTAGCTCTCATTGAGCTTGAACATTAGATCTCAGACTATAAGCCAGGGTATTGGAGTAAATGTGAACACTTATGTTCACAGCAGCGTAAACATAATGGATTCTTGAATATGTACCTGATTGGTGCCTCTTTCCTTCCTTCCTTCCTTCCTTCCTTCCTTTCTCTTTCTCTTTCTTTCTTTCTTTCTTTTTTTCTTTCTTTCTCTCTCTCTTTCTTTCATTCTGTCTGTTTCTTTCCTTTCCTTTGTCTTCCTTTGTAAACTCACTTTCCTATGTTACAGTGAATATGAGCAAAAACACATATGATTAATGTCAAATAAAGCCAGATTTAAAAATCCACCAGATCTCATCCTTTATAAAAAAGTATGAACATCCAAAATGTTCTCTTCTACATATATATATATATATATATATATATATATATAATTGTTCACTGTGGACCAATTAGTTTGCTTGATTAAAAACTGCTCTATTGTATACATATATCAAAATATCATATTGTAAACCATAAATACATACAATTTTTAAATTAAAACAAAAGTTTAAATTTAAAAAAATCAATTACTCTAGAAATAAATAACATGTGAAATTATATTAACGAGTACTATTTGCACATTCCTGTGAATCATTTTTAGCATGTCTATTTTGCGACTAGTAGTGTAGCTTTCTCTCGGTTCACTGAAAGGAGCCGGCATAAGACCTTTCCAAAACCACCCTCAAATTTCAACGCGCATCACCTGATAAAGTGCTTGAACCTCTGACTGCGATATTTTCATGTGTACAACAGCAAAATAAAACTGGTTCTGGAGACCTTACAGAGCTATTAGGGAGACAAAATACACCTCATCAGTGTGGGCATTTTAAAAATTAGGTAGCTACCTTATTTTCCAGAAAGAATCTAACCAAGTGCCCTGCTTCTGCGTGGCCTAGAGATTTTCCCACCTCAACATAGCAGTGCTTTCTGCAAAAGTTCCTTCCTGAAGCCAGAAAACAAACCTTAATATACAGGACTGAGAATCTATTAATAAATACTGGATCCAACAGAAGAGAAACACAACATACATCCTCCAGCATATTGTGATATAAAAGAAAAAGCAATTACGAGAAACAAATGTATGTTAAGGATGACTTCATTTACTCATAAACACAGTGATCTGTTGCCAGCCCAGTGAAACATGGGAAACCCATTCAGCTGTGGAATGGCAATATGAGTCTGTGCCCTAAATTTTACAACTGTGAGTGATGAGTGACATTAAAATAGGAAAAAAAAATATGATGGAAAGTGAGGAGCAAACATTCACTGAGCCTGGTGACATGCATTTGTGTTTGATTACATGCACCTATTTATTGAGTACGTGTGGAAGGAGGCAGGAACTCTATGATATGAGAAGTCTCAGTCCCAGAGATAAGATAGATTTCATGTTACTAACTGAAGAAGATGGAAAACCAAAGCTATCAAGTCACAAGACACTTACTTGTAACAAGCTCTGCTCTGTTTACTCTCTCACATGGCAATATTTGTTAATTAATCATTAAAGAAGATTATGTTCTTCCTTTAATACCCAAATCATAAAAGTTCCTTGAACATTTGTAGTTGTAGTTTTATTGCTTCAATGTGATTATTCTTACCATCTATTCTCAAATTTTCCTCTTTATTCAGTCTCTTCTCCTATGGCTTCTATAACCTGATCTTTTATGCAAGGTTTGGTTATTTGAAAGTGGAAGATGCTAATGTCAATTCCATACTCAATTTGAATTCTAATGGCATTCAAGATATGCAGCAGAAATTTAGAAATTATTTTTTGCAAGAAGATCAGAAATTTCTTTGTAAAAACTAAAAAGAATGTGAAAGTTGTCACAAAAGTAGTAATACAAAAAATAAACATCTATTTGTCATATAGGATAAAAAGGAAAGAAAATATATAAATACCATCTTGGATCTATACACTAATGTATAAGATACTGTGCTAAAAATTCCAAAGATGTTTATTTAATCATATTTTTAGAAATAAACCTCTATTGTGGACTGATATGTATATTCCTGTAATACTGGGACTGTAGATCTGATTAAAGCAAAACCTTTGCTCTCAAGGAGGTGTGTTTTTGCAAGAGGATGAGCATAAATATAAATAACCAAAAACAAAAGAAATAAAGAAACTGTTAAAAGAATTTGTCCATAAAAATTCTTCCATCCAAGTACTAACCAGGCCTGACCCTGTTCAGGATATAATAATTTTGGGGTCATCTGAGGTCATTTTAAAAGCTAGGGACCCAGCACGTGTTACACGTGTATAGTCAGTATGTTCTGAATCATTTGTCTCACTTTCCATTCTGATAACTGAATGAACACACCCACATGCACATGTACGCTATATTAACCTATGTGGAAAAGGTCTTCAACCATTATATATTAATACCAGGAACATATATTTCTCTGCTTCCTCTATTGCAATGTTTATATCTCAAGAGAAACTTCTAGGGCCAGCGAGATAGCTCAGTGGATTAAAGCACCTGCTTAGGCAAGCTTAGGCAAGTGCAGGGACCATGGTTAGATCTCCAGCACTACACGCCATGCCAGCCCTGCCCACAGGGTGGGCTGAACAGGCCAGAGTCTGAGTGTGGTGGCACATGCCTGTAATCCTAGCACGGGGGAGGCTGAAAACAGGAGGATAACCAGGAGTATGAACTGTGTATTGCGGCCTTGTAACAACCAAATACATTAGAGAGAGAGAGAGAGAGAGAGAGAGAGAGAGAGAGAGAGAGAGAGAGAGAGAAACTTCTAGAATGTGAATAAATCAGAGCAAAAAATTGAGAGACAGAAAAATCATACTTAAACTGGAACCTACCAGCTGCTGGCAAACCTAATTTGTCTATAATAACTGTATATGTAGTCAGAGATGAGCACACCAGGAACATCTTTTGGTGTCATTCTTAGTTGAAAGTTGAAGAGCTTAACTCCAGAAGAATTTTATCTTATTTGTATCAGTTTAGGCTTAGATACTAATACCCAGTTATAAAGATGTTTCTGTAGTAGGATTTTAGCTGTTCATTCCTTGCATGAAACTAAAGTTTTCAGATATACCATGTATCCACAGAAAACATTACAGAAAAATTGACTGCTATTAACCATTAAATCTCCCTTCTCTGCAATCATTTTGCTCTCAGACATTTCTGACCTTTCTGTAATAAATGTGATGCACTCTAAAATTTGAGGGTCAAACAAAAAAACAGGAAAAGCTGACATTTGGTATCATCTATTTGGTTCAATAAGGCCAGAGATCACTCTAAAAGGCAGCATATGTCATCCCAAATTGATAGTGCTTTCACTCATGGTGAGTATTTGGGCAATTTTTAAGTTATTTTTCCCGACTACTTTGAAGATGATATTCTTTCTTTAATATCCAAATCACAAAAGATCCTAGAGCATTTGTAGTTGTACTTTTATTGCTTCAATGTGATTATTCATACCAGTCTATTGTTCTGAAATTTTTCTGTTTATTCTGTCTAAAGGTGGAGAAACAAATGAGGTTGTAGACACTCCTCTCATGCATTCTCTAAAAGAATTGGAGAGGACCTTTTTTTATGTAAAAGATGTTTACCATTTAAATTAATTTTCTCAACAAATAAATTTTAATTTTCTTCTGTTTTTAAAACACTGAGGTAGGAACTCAGTCTGCAGCTATGAAGAAGACAGATAAGCACTTACAGCCTATCTGTAATAACAAATGATAAATGTGATGTAATGAGAACATATTGTGACTACATGTAGCATGACGGGAAGATACATTAAATGTTTATATCAAAGCATGCTTCTGTTTATGATCTGTATGAAGTTAAAGTTAAAAAATCTTTGTCTAGCAAAGGGAAAACATATTAACTGAATGGATACTGGCAGGGTTAACACTGGTTCTGAAACTCTGATAGGTGATAGAGTATGATACTAAGCAAAAGTGTTCTGTGTATTCCTTCCCTGGACCTAGTTTTATATGTCTCAATAATCCTTTGAGGACTAGCAAAATCTATTTTTTTTTTAATTTTAGAGAAGGGTCTACAGGGTGTTCAGGGTCTCACTACTGGATCAGACTTGCAGTGATCTGCCTGCTTACAGCCTCCCAAGAGCTGGGATTACAGGCACGCACCTCCATGCCCAGTCTCAATTGCCATCTCAGTGTACCCCCGGGGGCAGGGCCAGCATGGTAGGCCTGGCTTTGAGCCCCATCCCCTGCACCTGCTTGCAGGCACTTTAATCCACTGAACTATTTGGCCAGCCCTGAAAAATCCATTTTAAAGAGTTTTGAAATATTAAGTGTTGATTACAAATATTTGAACACAGTCCCAGGAGTTTTAGGACCTCTATTTTACTTTATTATTTTATATATTCTCATTAAATTCTGGCATTTGAGTATGTATCTGAATACAGTTTATTTCTTTGCTATGAAATGGAAATAAACGCTAACTTACCTCCTATACAACAAGATGGCAGTGAGTTTTTCTGAGCATATTGTTGACCCTGAGCATGCTTGGTTTAGGTGGGACAGCTGGATATTCAGGTTCAAAGAATAGAGCAGCATCCCATCTGTCATTTTCACTTGAGAGTTTTGTGGACCAGAGGTGGTATGGGAAAAGATGAAGAGATATCACAGAGACTACAGGCATCACTAGACAGACACAGCTGGTAGAGCCCCTGTTGCCATGAGCAGAGGGTAGAGCCTGTCCACCACAAGCCCTACACAGAAGCTAGGAAATCCTGGAGTGTGCCATAATAAGACAACTGACTCACAACTCAATGGAGGATGCCTTGAAATCCATTTTTATCTCTACCTGAACTCAAGAGTCCAAATGTACAAATGAAAAGGGATGAATTACCTGGTATCACATATTAGTTGATGAAAAGAAGGCCATTGAATCAAAATTTAGTGTCCAGATTTATATAGTTTTTCTGTTTTTCTCACAAAATTCACTGATCCTTAGTTATAACTATTTTTATTAAATACAAGAATTATGTGTTTTATAATACATAAAATGAGAGCATTAGATAATCCAATGTTAGGGTGACTTGCATGTTGCCTCCCAAGAATTTTTTCTCTCTTACATCCAATTTAACAACACTAATAATAGGGAACGAAAGATCATATCTGAATTTATTGTATAATAGAAAACATAGACTAAGTCACAGAAATTAAGATAATCTGTTCAACCTTCTAAATACGTAATTGAGTTCCTCCCAGTCAGGAGGCAATAAAATCCATGATTAGAAATTATATTACAAAGCTACTGTGATAAAATCAACATGATATTGGCAAAAAACAGACCTGAGTATCAATGGAATAAATTGGAAGATGCAGATACAACTATAAACACTCAGCCATCTTGTCTTTGACAAAGAGGCCAAACATATTTACTGAAGAAACATAGCCTTTTTAACAAATGTGGCTGGAAAAACAGGCTCTCTACATGCCAAAAACTAAAACTTGACCCAGGCCTATCACCATGCATTAAGCTAAAGTCAAAATGGATTAAAGATCTAAACATTAAAACAGAAACACTAAATACCCTTGAAGAGACAGTAGGTGGAAACCTTTAAGACATAGGGGTAGGCCAACATTTTATGAACAAAACTCAAATTGCATGGGAAATACTTGGAAGATTTAACAACTGGGATCTCCTCTTATTGAGAAGATTTTGCACATCAAAAGAAATTACCAACAGAGTGAAAAGATGACCCACAAATTAGGAAAACAATCTTAACTAATAAGCACTCAGACAAAGAGCTTCTCTGGAATTTATGAAGACCTAAAAAACATTAGAGCCCCAAAATGTAAAGATCTAATCCAAAAATGGGCATCCGAGATGAACACACACTTTTCAGAGGAAGAAATACAAGAGGCAAATAAATACGTGAAAAAATGCTCCATATCACTAGCCATTAATGGAATGCAAATTAAAACAACACTGAGATAACATGTCACCCCAGAAAGAATGCCTATCATAAAGAAATCAACCATGAATTATTTGATTTCTTTGTGATCTCAGGCTTTCACAGATAGTAGGCTATAGCTACTTCTGTAGTAAATTATCAAACATTTGTACTTGTATTCAGGATGGGTGTAGCATGTCAGTCATAATTATGAACATGCTATTGTTCCTGGAGAATAAATATGATTTAATGAAATGTTTCTGGTTGTCAAATTGAAAAGGGTTAGATTGTAGTTGCTAACTGTATTGTAAAACTGAATGAGAAACACCTGGATTAGTTTAGCACAGATCTATGGTGTATCTGGATGACAAAATTACTAAAGAAAGAAGACACATCCTAGATATGTGTGACAAAAACCAATAGGATTTTAGCTTGGATGAAATAAAAAGAGAAAAAAGGAAAAAAAAAAAAAACTAAAGAAAGAAATCAACCAACAACAAATGTTGGGGAAGCTGTGAGGAAAAGGAACTCTTCTTCACTGCTGGTGGCAATTAAACTGGTGTAACCATTATGGAAATCAGTATGGAGACTCCTCAGAAAATTACACTTTGAAATCCCACTCAATCCAGCTACCTTCCTTCTGTGAATTTTCCCAAAAGAACTGAAATCATCATATCATAGTGATTATGAATACCTATGTTCATAGCAGCAGAATTTGTGATAGCCAAATCTTGGAAACAACCAAAATGCCCATCACGTGAGGAATGGATAAAAAAGATACGGTGTTTTTATACAATGGAGTATTACTCAGGTATAAAGAAAAATAGACTCGAAGTCTTCATAGGTAAGTTGATGCAACTTGAAGCTGTACTCATGAGTGAAATAAACCAAACACACATGTTTAAATATTGTGTTGTCTCTCTAGTGTAAGAAGTCAAAAGCAGAAATAAAAATTGAAAGGAATAGCACACTTAAATGGAAAGAGATAATTTAAGGATTAAACAACAAAGAGAGAAAAAGGAGAAAAATTAGGAAATATGGTAAGGGCAAAATCATACATTTATACAAACAAGATTGTTAAGGCCTACAAATTTCCTTCAGGCTTTTTAAAATATCAGCTAATGGGTACAATTCTCATCTTGACTAATTCTATATGCTGATATCTGTGAACTAAGCAGGTACACTGCAGACAGCAACATGTAATGTCAAATCCATGCTTAAAATACCTATACTTTTGTTCTTCCAAATGTATACTGATTCTAATGTCATATACATTATTGTTATAGGGCTGGTGAGATGGCTCAGTGGTCTAAAGCACCTATTCTGAACAAGCTTAGCAAAGCACAGGGACCGCGGTTCAATCCCCCAGCACCACATGCCAGCCAG
>NDGM011253055.1:0-15908 GCA_002564305.1 Octomys mimax | reverse complement strand
CTGAGCTGGCCACACACACACACACACACACACACACACACACAAATAAATAAAAATTAAAAACAAAAACAAAAAACAAAAAAAATATTGTTATATTCTCTTTAAAGTAAATATTTGTAAAAAAGAAGCAATAAAAGTAAATGACAAACAAGAAAAACAAACAAAAATACATAATTGAGTCAGGTGTTCCTACCCTTTCATATTTTCGGAATGTTGGCTTCACTTCCAACTCCCACACGTGCCATTTTCACCTATGGTCACTGCCTGGTAGCAAAGCATTTCTCCATGTGAGGAATTATTCACCTGATAGCCCTCTGGAGAAGCTTTTACTCAAACCTAGTAAGCATAGACATTTTTGTGTCCTAGCAGTTCCCCTGAGCTTTGAACAGGAGAACTCCGAGGTATGTTCATCTTACACTGGCCCCACAGATCTCCAGCAAAATGAAGAGCTGGCCATCAAAAAACGTTAGTTGTTTCCTTGTGGGTGAATGCTTCACCAGCTCTTCCCCTGACTTACTCCCCATTCTCTTAGAATTTTCTCAGAGTCCTATCCAGATAAACTGTGACTCGCGCCCTTGTTTATGAGAACAGTACTACTGAGAATAAGGTAAAATGCACTCATCCCATAAACTAGCTGAATGTACATGGAAATGAAGTCCAGTTCTGGGGTCAGGCATATGCAGTAAACAAAATAGAGCAATTCATTTCCTTTAGTGTGATCCATAATTATTTGGGCTCTGCCTCCCTTAGCATTTATTTTCATTGAAGAAAGGGCATGTAATAAAAGTAGTGATTTTAGTTTAGGTACTAGAAAGAATGAAGCAGGGATGAAATGCTGAAGCTTGAGACCTTATATTTGTATAGCAATGAGAAGCATACAAAACTTTACATCTATAATATACCAAAATAAATCAACAGAGACCTCTCAGGTATGTAGGGAAACAAGCATACCATTTCAGAGATGAAAAAGTCAAGGCTTTAGAAGAATGTTTGAGCATATTAATTTTGCAGGTAAACATTGAGTCTACGGTTCTGATGCCCCATTATAATTTATCCTCTAGATCAAGTCAATGTCCTTACAGACGCTTCGACAAAATGTAAAACTAATGCTGCATACAGAATTATGTCTTGCAGTGATCCCAGCTTGCTGTTAAATTGCACTTTTTTTCACCTTCTTTTGAAACAGGCAGATTAGGTCAGTGCTGGGAAAAGCTGCTTCCATGGCTCATTGATTTGCTTTCACTGGGTATTTCCTTTCCTGGCAGAATAGTTTGTCAATGATATTAGGTAAATGTACCTTATCATGCATTACCAAAGTTTATAAATCAGAAAGGTGAATAAAACATGGGGAAATAGCTATTGTTTAATATAAGGATGCTGATGTGTTTATGTAGGGGAAGAGGTTACCATGGAGATCGAGTCCTTACAGCACACTCTGTGTGACACTGTGGCACATGTCCTGGTCCAGAACTGGCTCTGATGTATTTCTATGACCATCATAATTCCCACATCCTCACAGCACTATTTACTGGTGTAAGGTTCTCTGCACTATTTAGGCCTCCAAGTTTATTTCAGCTCATGGGTAAAACTTCATCTGGATGAAAAACTACTACAAACTCAATCCACTGAGTGGTATTGAGTAAAGATTATTGGAAATTTGTTGATGGAATGATGAAAATAACAATAACAAGAATAACAGCAACTGCTTATTGATAAAATCCTTTAGTCACAAAACTGGGGCATGCAATATACATGCATTAGATTTAATCTTCAGGGCCGGCCTGATAGTTCAACAGACTAAAGCACCTGCTTAGGCAGAGCACAGCGGTCGGGGTTCGATACCCAGAATGGAGTGCAGGTCCTGCCCGTGGGGCATGATGAGACTACAATTTGGACTGGGTGTGGTGGTGTATGCCTGTAATCCCAGCATTTGGGAGGCTGAAAACAGAAGAATCACTATGAATCTGATCTACATCGTGAGACCTTGTAGACCCTGCAAACCCTGTCCTAAATACAGGGAAACAACAACAATAACAACAAACATTTTAACCTTTAAAGGTAAATGCAAAGTAAGTGCTATCAATTCCATTATTTTTTAAAAATGTATTTGGTATAGGGTCTTACTATGTAGTTCAGACTCCTAGTGATCCTCCTGTTGTCAGCCTCCCCAGTGCTGGGATCACAGGTGTGTGCCAACATGTTGGCTCTCAGTGGCAGGCTCAGCATACTAGGGGGTGGGGCTGGCGCAGCACAGCATGTTGTGACAATGATCAATCCCCAGTCCCTGTGTTTAGCTAAGCAGGTGCTTAGTCCGCTGAGCTGTCTCACTGGCCCTTACCATTTCTATCTTAATTGTCCTCGAGAGACTCATGTATTGAGTGAGGGCTTGATCTTTTGCAGCATCATTCAGAGGTGCAGATATGTGGATGACAGAGTCATAAAGCACCAACCTCAGGAACGGTTTAATCTAATTCAGTTCCTAGCTATGTGTGCTATTAAGAGGAAGAACATTGTGAAAGGAACTTGATCACTGCTGGCATAGCCTGGAGATACATGTCGTGTCGCTAGCCCGTTTCTCTCTCTTATTCTTTCTCTTTTGCTCTGTTTGCTGACTGCTACAGATTGCATAGGTTTCCTGTGCCAGCCTTCCTCCACAAGGCTTCTGCCTTTGAGCCAGCCTGCCAAGGGCTGAAACCTCTGAGAAATGTGAGTCAGGTCAAACCTCTTCTCCTTTAGGTTTCATGCGTCAGCAACTTTGTCTGAGCAATTGGAAATCTTACATATACCGTGGAGATATTTATTCTTACTGGATAGATATGATAACTGAGGCATTATCATGCACAATTCACTCATCACACATTAACTGGCTGAATATGGACCCAATCCAAGGTCTACATATTTTTCCAAGAAGGATTTACAATCTTGTTTTCCTGTCTGCCCCTCATCTATTGATAAGGATCAATCTCAGGACCTTGAGCTTGCCAGACAGGCACTTATGTCACTGAGCTATCTCCCCAGCCCCTCTGTGATTCTTATGGTTTTCTGGTCAAGTTCCATAAGGATTTCATGTTCTGAGTAGCAATGAAGCCTTATCCCATGGCTGGGATAGATTATTAAGACACTGATATAGAAAACTGGACTAGCTTCCAAATATTTTATTCATCTTAAAGCAATTGGGTATGTTATATTTTTTCTACTTAGTTAAGGTAATAGTATGCTTGGATCCTGATATGACATCAAAATTAGGAGAAGTATTTTGCGAACTTTGCTTTCTAGTCATAAATTAAATCATTGAGAAATGTACATCTCCATTTCTTAAGACATAGAAACTTCGAGTGATTTAGTTGTGTATATACAGCACAACTATATATTAGATAATTACAAAAATGTGCAAAACCTAGTTTGCCAGTGAATACAAGTAAAGTCATGATCAAATAAAAGGAGAAGGGTGCTAAATTGTTCTTCTTTTTTTTTTTTTTTTTGGCATGCTTCTGTTGCAATGTGAGCCATTCAACCTCCTAGGTCATCAAAAGTAGGTTCTACCACTCTGAACAATCTCTTCCTTAAACAACTTGCTCTCTAGACTTTCTGCCTGACAAAGTAGGAGAAGAAAATTGAACAATAGTCCATGAGTTCTAAAGACTTCACTTCATGGTTTAGCTTTTGACATTTCCTTTTTATTATTATTAATATTATTATTATTTTTCTTTTGGAGTACTCAAAGTGATCTTACTATGGCTGCTTCCAATCCTTTGTATCATGCCATTTTGCAGCAGAAGTGTTCAGGTTTCCTTGAGTTACAAATGTTTTGGGTCCTGAAAGAATGTTTAGTATCTGCATGAAGACCAAACCGAGAACAAATTGCACCTGAGTAAATACACACTGTATATATTCTCTGCATATTCTAGATACCCCCACAGCATATGTCAATCTTAGTACATTCAGGACTTATAAATTATGATTAAGAACTATTGGCTTACATTTCATGAAAGTACTTCACAAATAATCACATAAAGTTCTTAATCTCAGTAGTGGAAACAAAGAGAGTGAAATATGACTTTCAGTCATATTGCTTGGAGAGCCAGATGTATTCTGGAAATTTTGGGCATGTTCAGTAACCCTGTTTTATTCTCAATCAGTTAAGCCATTCTCTCTCTCTCTCTGTCTCTCTCTCTTTCCTTCTTTCTTTTTTTTTATTCTAGTGAAGGGTCTACAGGGTGTTCAGTGTCTCACTACTAGATCAGATTTGTAGTGATCTGCCTGTTTATAGCCTCCCAAGACCTGGGATTACAGCACACACCACTATGACCAGTCTACAACACCATCTCAGTGTGCCCTTGGGGAGGGGCTGGCACAGTAGGCCCAGAGATTGAACCCCCAGCCTCTGTGCCTGTTTGCAGGTGCTTTAATTTGCTGAGCCATTGGTATACTTTTTACACATTATGTTGGCAGAAGCAAATGGGGTGCTCCACAGAGAAAACCTAATATCTAATTGTAAGTGAAATTAAAATCTAAGAGATAAAATGAATATTTTGAAGCTCCCTTTTACAAAAAAAGAAGTCCAAGACTCATATGGGAGTGTGTGAACTGGGCACAGGCAGAGCCTGCATGAGCCCTCCCTTACATGGATGCTCACATACAGCATCCTTCAAACACTCCCTTGCTCTCCTGGCTTGCACATCAATTAATCATAAGTCAGTTTTCCAGCCCCATTACACTTTGTTCCTTTGGCTGCAGCTGGGCCTTTCTCCTGCAGGAGGTAATCAATGAAAGATAGATTTCAGGCTTAATTGAATCTTTCATAATCCAGACTGCCTTTTCCATTTGATAAAAAAGGGGTATTTAAGTAGGCTTTTGTCTTTAGATTTTCAATTTTTTTTTTTTACCTAGACTAACAAAATTATCCACCACACTTGTTCCTGTCCCCTGACAAGCCCCCACTTCTAGTCCATCCCCTCTATGGGTCTATGAGAATAGTTATGTCTCTGGGTGTATATTATTTCTTTTTTGCACCCCTAATGTCTGCCATTCTACTATTTGTTTAGCCAATTCATATCAAGCATGGTCTTTCTGCATTGCCTTGCTTGTGTGGTGGAGCAATAGTGGGAAGTGATATAAATTTTTTGTCTCCCTTATTCTTAGATTCAAGGTTACTGATAATACTTTTTTAATAAACAAATTGATGGAATAATGCTAGAAAATAAAGGCTATGAATTTAGGGGATAAAGAGATGCAGGAAAGATTTTATTTTTGATGCTTGATTACAACACACTTTCCGCAGTATCCCCATTGGGACAATGATCTGAATGAAAGGACACAGGAGACACTTGGTATCTGAAGGGAGAATATTCAAACAGAAGTGGCAGTAAGTATAATTGCTGAGAACAAGAGCATATTTGGGATGTCTGGTAGAAGAGGAAGAAGCACGTGTGGTAGCTAAGACAATGCTCACCATAGAATACACCTGCGTGGATATTTGCTGTGAAGATTGATTGTTGCCCCCCAACTAAATATACCCCTAAATATCCACATGCACTATCTCCCTTCTTAAGGCAGTGATCCCATTAAATGAGCTTTGTGGCACCAAAGGACTGAGAATATGGTCCATGGGCAGGGGCCATGCGCTGAGGTGTGCCTTACATGTAGTCTTTTATTTCCTTGTTTAAATCCCCATGCTGAGCAGGTAAGATGAGTGTAAGGATTCCCATGTTGTAGAAAAGGAACCTGTTGAGATGGGGTAACATGTCCCTGCCCACTCAGTTACAACAGCTGCCTCTGTGGAGCTCAGATGTTTACTGTCTAGTCAGGAGTCTGATAAAAGAGCAGCTTTTTTCCCCCTGGTAGTAAAGATCAAGAAAGGAATAGAATGAGTTAAACATAGGATGAATTGGGCCAACGTCTACTTTCTTGTGAGCATTATCAGTTAATGTTTTCAGGAAACTGAACATCTTAGTCATGGGATGTTTGAAAAGTGAGTGGTTCCTGAATCGTAGGCACTTTGGGGGAATGAAGCTCTTTGGTCATCCCAAGCAAAGGAATCCATTATCTCCCCCAGAAGACACAACAGGAATGAACCAGCATTCTGGAAGACTGCTTAGGATGTAGTAAGGCTGCCTGTGTGATAGAGGAGTGTGTAAGTGATCAGATCTGACTGGATCTCCAAGATCTTTCCTGAGTTTATGATTCAAAGACCTAATTGAGAACACTCTGTCTATCACAAAGAAACCAGGATGCCACCTGAATTTGCCATTCAGCTTTATGTAGAAGCTTGAAGCTAATGGCAGGGCAAAGCCCAGGAAGGATGGAAAAATAAGTCAGACAGATAGAGCAACACCTTTTGTCTTCTATCAGTCACTTATGCTGGTCAAAATCAAGATGAAGCTTAAGTGCTGGGTGTCTATTTGAGTTTGTAAAGGTCAACTGTGAGGGCTCCGCACCAGGGCATGAAAAGGTAGAGAATGGATTGGAGAAGTCAAGTGGAAAATTGCCAGGGGAGTGAAATAAGAGAGGGCATCTGCTGGGTGTGATAGGCAGAAAAGCGCCACAGTTTCTGAGAAAGATGCTGAGCTGTGCACAGAAGTCAGGCCCACCGTTTCAACGAATTCACAGCGCTCTCACAGATCACCTGACTTTCCGTTCCCTTGGGCCAGTACTTCTCCTGCAGAGACTTGCTCGCACCTCCACTGTGCCTGCGTTTGCTGACTCTGGCCTTGCTCGGTCTTCCCTCCTGTGTCTGTCTCACTTACCTCTGTCTCCAAGCAGTTGAGTCACTTCAAAGCCTGTCGTCCAATGTCTCTGCCCTTGGCCATAACCTGGTATTATAATACAGCACATGATTTGTGCATTCAATCAACCTTTGTTCTGTTCAACCAAATTCAAAACGAAATATGACAGGGAAAATGTCCCATAGCCCGGAATCTTCACAAATATCCAAAATGGCCCGAGACATTTAATGTGAAAAATAATGCAGGTTTCTCTGAGGAACTAACTACTTATGTTCCTATTGTTTGGAGTTAAATGTTCATTTATTTGTCTACTTTCACAGAAATGAATTGTACTGAGAGAAGATAATTATTTGCCTCTCTTTTTAAAATTAAAACCCAGTGTGATTTTTCAGGTCACACAATGGATTTGCCAACCTGATATATATTTGGAAGGTTTACACAGTTTTCCAAAAGGAAAAGATTCATATCATAATCAGTTGGAAGTGTACATAATTTAAGCAGAGGAAAATTTATGTTCCCATGATTTTTAAAAAAATATATTTGGTACCGGGTCTCACTACGCAACTCCAACTTGTAGTAATCCTCCTGTTTTCAGTCTTCCCAGTGCTGGGATTATGGGCATGCACCGCCACACCTGGTCTCAGTGGCCAGCTCATCACACCTAGGGTGGCATATAATGTGGGGGATCAGGCCTTGGTCCCTGTGCTTGTCTAAGCAGGTGCTTAGTCCACTGACCTATCTCACTGTTTCCATGATTTCTAACAACTAAGAATACATCTTTTGATAAAATAAAGTAAGCCAAATGTTTTTGTTCCTTTTCCTTCTTTTTTTCCTGTTTGTTTCTCTCTCTCTCTTTTTTTTTTCATTTTTTGGGAATTTAACTTGGCTTTACTCTAATCTACTGCTCAAACTATTTTTTTTTTTAATGTTTGAAATAGTCTGGCTAAGTAGCTAAAGGGTCCTGGCTGGGCTTGAATTTGCTGTCCCCGTGCTTCAACTTTACACTGTCCACTGCTACCACTGCTACCCACATTTCTTCTTTTCTTCATTTCTTTTTGAGGAGATTCTGAGCACTCAAACATGAGTATTCTCCAACTGAACTACTATAGTACCCCCACATTTCAAATATTTTTCAGACAGGTTTTCTCACTAAGAATGACTGATAAATTAGAGATTTGTTCACCTGGATGAATTTTTAAATTTTAATCTTGGCATTAAAATGTATAAAAGAGAGATGTAGATACTGAAAGAAATAAAGAAAGAGCTAGAAAAACAGTTGGAATCTGACAATGCACATTTTTTTCTATTTTTAACATTTGCACTTTGTTCATGAAATGAATACAACATTTTCTGTGAATGGATCATAGAATGTATGCAGGGACTGTCACCCATGGCTAGTTTAGACTCTGACACATATGATATGTAACTTCCTACCAGCTAAGGAGGAGCATCACCGTGTACCTGGTCAGCAAAGATGAAGTTTATGAAGCATTTGTTAAAATCAGAATCCTAAGGAAGAAAGGCAATTAAGAACACTGAGAATGTCTTGGCAGTGCAGGCAGAGTTGAAGAATGAGATCATTTGAGGGGAAAAAAAGAAGTTGAAAATGCTTGAGACAAACACACAAAGAGACAACCCGACCACTCCTGACCACATTTGATCAATACCCATACAGAACACACCCGCAGACAACAGAGATATGCAGTGAAGGTTCTTGGTTCTATGTACACCTCAGACTGAACTGTGATGTTCGTGTTGACCACTTTTTCCAGTCCTCTGCATCAACTTGTCCTTGTCTATAAAATAAGGATGAAATTGTGTCTACCTTAAAATTTGATTGGGAATTCAATTTAGTAACACACATGTATTTAGTATAATGTCTGGCGTGCATTAGGATTTTAATAAATATTTATTATCATTAATGGCTTCATTAAGGGTGAATAGCTTATTAAGAGTATGAACTTCATACTCAATAATTTTGTATTTCCATGAAATGGGATCAACCCACCGCAGGGAACACAGGGCTGGAGTGCATGAAATATGCTCCAGGCCACCAAATCCAGGCTGGATGGTGCTCTCTGAAGAATTTCCACTATTTTCAGTCTTGCTCCTATTTAGCATGCTGAAAATTCTCTCTGCATGCATAATGAGCAATCTATCTTATAGTGTGTACATTTACTTCTTCAACATCTTATTCACCTCTGTCTTCCTGGAGCTGTGCTCAGGTCACCTTGAGTGAAATTTAAGGCATTTCCAAACTTCTCAGTCACATATTTTAGACATGCAATACTTACATTTCTACTGATAATTAATCCTATTCATTGAAAGGCCTCTATTTTCTTGGATCTTGAGGAATAGCACCTTTTCTCTATTCAATTGTCCTTTAGCTAACTTACGCACTAGTAGTCACTTGTCCTGCATATGTCTTCTTAATATTATACATACTTAGAGAATAGGCAGCAATGTGATCTGCCTGTAGTAATGGCTTGAAAATACTTGGGTCTTTTTGCAAGGACAAGGAAAACCTTAATGGTAGAACACAAAGAGAGGATAATATGTTAGCAGAATTGAGTGTTAGCAGAATTGAGAGCATGGCATAAAAGGGAGCGAGAAGATAACACAAGAATGGAGAACAAATGTGAATTAAGGGACATTCAGGAGTCACTAGTATCCCAAGAACACAAAGGATTTGCATAGAGAGGTGGTGAACCCTACACCAATGATGGATTCAAATTATTAGCTATTTGTATGTTTTGGAGCAGGGAGGCTACCTCTGAGGGAGGAAAGCTGGTTGTCTAAGCAAGGGAAACAATAACTTTGACTTCATTTGGTCTTCCAATTCCCTTCCCCTAGTCACTGGGAACCACTTCCTAAAGAAAGGATCACTGGAGCTCGAGCGACAGCTTGCAGATGGGCTCCATGCTCCTCTTCCAGCCCTTCTGTTTCGCTTTTATGAGAACTACACTCTCTGGGTCTGTGGATGAGGGCAAGGCCTTCCAGAGGCAGGATCGGCTAGCACCATGTGCCTCTGGTTTGTACAAGGATGCTGGTGGTGGCAGTGTAAATTTTCAGGGTCATGCATGATTTCACAAGCCTTGGACCTTACTGAATTTCAACGGGTATTTTGGAATCCTGTCACTTTCATTCAGAACAGAACTCACCTCGATACACAAACCACAATATGCATTTTCTAGGTACACTCAACCATTGCATAGCATTTTGGAGCTGGGCAGGTATGTTTTAGTAAATTAGAAATACAGCTGTATTTTATGGAAGCCATAGCTATCGCTTTGAGAAAATGAATGATAGGAGGGAGAATTATTCTTCCATCTCACTTATTTCAATGACTAGATGCTGAATTTAGAAGTTAAAAAAATTAGTGTAATAATTGTTGCCCTCTCTTTTGTTATATTTAGACATAGTATGGGTGGCAATCATGAAATTAATCTGCCATTTAGATGGCTTGCCAGGGTGACTTGAAGGATAAAGAGTTGGAATATAATTGAAACTCTGGGATCGTACTTAACGCTGAATGTTCCTTCATATCCAATTTCCAATTTAACAGAGACTGAGAACTGTCTCATAATTATATCCCAACTTTCCTAACCTGTCTTTCTCCTTCAGCCTACCTCTCACTTACTGTACTGATTGCTTTGTATCAATTGCTGAGTGACTCTTCAAGGAGTTTTTAAAAATCAGATCCATCCAATAGTTCTCTCACTTCAATAAGGCTAAAATACAAACCACCTGAACTTGTCTGAGAATGCTGCCTGATTTGGCCTCTTCATAAATTCTAATCTCATGCCCTCTGGCTCCTCAGCCTCTCCTCTCTGCTGGGATTGCACTGGTCTTGAACACACAGAGATTACTCCCCATCACAGAGTCATTGGACTTGTTTTTCTCTCTACCTGGAAAGCTTTCTCTCTTACTATGACCTCTCCCTTTCTCTGAAACAGCTTTAGTTGTCTTTGACAATCCTTTTCCCCACTTTTAGTCATGTTATACTGCTAGATCTCATATTTTATGAAAAAAGCCCAAAATGCAAAAACATGGTATATTTTCAAGACAAGTGAAGAAAGAGCCTAAAAGTGATGCAGAGGTTACCAAAGCTGATGCTGCAGCTTCAAAGTTTGCACTCTTGCCTTGCTGTCAATGAGACAAACAGCTACTGTCTAGTACAGTACCTGAGACTACAGAGAGCCAAGGTGTATGATCCCACCTTGGGAGAGCTGTGGGTGACAACTTCAGCTGCACAGAGTTTGGATTCTGCCCTGGCCCGAGTATGCCAGCAAGGCTCTACCACATTCTTAAAGTGATTCCAGAGTGTTCTTGTACCCTGCCAGCCACTTGAGTAGCCAGGGTGAAGACTGAAGTCATGGTGTATGATTGAGCCCTCAAAATACATTGAAACTGTTGGAACTTTGATCCTCGATTTTTTGGTATCTATAACTATGAGAAATAAATTTGTTAGGGCTGGGGAGATAGCTCAATGGTTTAATGGCAAACAGAAGAGCCTGGGTTCAATGCCTGGTACCACATGCTTTGCTGGCCCACTGAAACAGGGCATGGTGGCACATGCCTACAATCCCAGCATTGTGGAAGGCTGAAACAGGAGGATCACCTTGAGTCTGAGCTGCATAGTGAGACCCTGTACCAAATACATAAATTTAAAATTAAAATATTGCTGTTTATAAGGTATATATTCATAATACGTCATTATAGCAACCCAAGCCAACGAAAAAGTTATGCCATAAGATAATGTTCTGATGATGAATGGAATGTGTATTTATTGATAGCATTCATTTAGGGCTTGCTTCCTCAGTTTATTCATGAACTTAGTTGAATTAGAAAAACAATGCTTATACCTATTGAGCTGATAGATTAATAGCAGTAAAATAAAAACAAAAAAACGGCACTAGAAAGAACAGCTTTTTTTTCAATGTATTTAGTACAGGGTCTACAGTGTCTCACTACACAGATCAGACTCATAGTGATCCTCCTGTTTTCAGCCTTCCAAGTGTGCTGGGGTTATAGGCTCGTGCCAGCATGCGTGCCACCACGCTCAGTCTGTTACTGTCTCAGTGCACCCTGGGGACAGGGCCGACATGGCACGCTGGGACTTGAACCCTTGTCCCTGCATGCTGCCTAAGCAGATTCTTCAATGCACTGAGCTATCTAGCTGGCCCCGAACAATTGGTTTTGATCTGATTATGTGATTTAAATTTGGCTCCTGTTTGGCTATAATAATAGATCCCATTATTACTGATTTTGAATGAGGATTTGGACTTGATAGTTAGAATTACAAGACATAGAAAAGGCAGGCCAGTGTCCCTTTGCTGAATGGGTTTACGGAGTATTACAGATTTCAATTCTTCAATATCATGAGGTCATGTACTTTTCGCTCATCTGCAGAAGCATCAATTTCATAAAGTTCGAGTAAGTGTTTGTTAAACTGAAACTCTGGGATCATACTTAATACTGAATGTTCCTTCATATCCAATTTAACAGAAAGCCTGAGAATTGTCTCAAAATTATATCCCAACTTTTCTAACCTGTCTTTCTCCTTCAGCCTACCTCTCACCTACTGTACTGATTGCTCTGTATCAATTGCTGAGTTACTCTTAAGGAGTTTTTAAAAATCAAATCTAATAGTTCTCTTGCTTCAATAAGCCTAAAATACAAACCACCTGAACTTGTCTGAGAATGCTGCCTGATTATCCTCTTCATAAATTCTAATCTCATGCCCTCTAGCTCCTTAGCCTCTCCTCTCTGCTAGGATTGCACTGGTCTTGAACACACAGAGATTATTCCCCATCACAGAATCATTGGACTTGTTTTTCTTTCTATATGGAAAGCTTTCTCTCTTACTGTGACCTCTCCCTTTCTCTCAAACAGCTTTAGTTGCCTTTGACAATCCTTTTCCCCACTTTTAGTCATAATATACTGCTAGATCTCAGGATTTAAGATGACTCAACAGTTTCTTTTCCCATAAAACAAAATTTCTGTCTGTATTGGGATCCCTTGATTTTGTTTAATGCAGTATTCTTAATAATATTTGGGAGGCAGTTAGAATGCTAATAAGAAATATTTAGATAATTGACAGTAGGATCGCTATAAATTTGGCAGCAGCAACTCCATTAAGTCATTGTGTTTAGAGGAGTGTGTGTGTGTTTGTGTGTATATGTATGTGTATGTGGGTGTATCCACTCTTTCAATTCCTGTTGGACTGTAAGGCAATGGTATCATGAAAATAAAGAAGAAAATTGTCTGTCTGAAGCATTCCCAACAACGACCTAGGGCTCATTACTCTCTTCTGTTTTCCAGGAAAAGAAACATAATTGTATCAAATATGCTAACTGCTATGAATTTCATTGACATTTGCATGGAGAAAGAGGGAGAAGGATCCCATTTCAAGAGCCACAGCAAACAAATTCAGAAATCCCCACTAGACATTTTGATCTTCTTAAACCTCTCTTCTCCCCATCCATTTCTAGTTTCTGAAATGAAAAATCTTTCCATCAGGGGCTCCAGATCATCTCAGTTTTTATTATTCTAATGAGACTAATGGCTTCTGAACAGCTCCAGATGACCAAATTCAGCAGACAAAAATAAACCACAACAACCAGAATGATAAGGTTACAGAGATTCTCATATTATATCGCTTTGAATCTGTACATGTGTTCAGGTATATACTAAACATGTTTATATCTCTATATATCAAACAAATATATGTCTTCATGTGCAAGATTTTATTTATTAGCAGTTTTCTGACTTTGAGTAATATCTTTCTGCAAAACTTGGGTCCTCTATAACCTAACAACAGTGCAGATCCCTGGAGTCAGGAGCCTGCACATCAGATTAGAACCACTTTCTGAATTTCTTTACTTCCCATTGCTAATTATTGAAATACTCAAAGTAGGCTAACTTGGGAGACAAAGATGTAAATATTGGCTCATGGTTCTGAGAGTGTAAGGGAAAGGATCTAAATGTTCTGATAGCCTTCTTGCTGGAAGGTTCCAGGGCTCCAAGGATTTACGTGGCAAGAACCTGGGAACAGGTTGTGTTTCTTTTCTTTTCTCATCTTTTGTTTTCAGGATTCAATCATGGTGCCATTTCCTGAAGCCCCAGTGATGTCTTCTAATCCTAAGCACTTTCCACTGACCCCACTTCTTAAACACCAGAGTGGAATTAAGTTTCTATTCTCTTCATTCATGAAAATGTAAAATAAATTTCAACACATGAAATCTTGGTGGGGGACATTCAAACTATATCCCAGCAGAGCTCTTTCTGCTTGCATGAGTTTTGGAAAACCAGCAATAATTCTCACTTTGAAAAGCAGTTGGTGGTTTTAATGGCATGGCCTTTGTAGAGCATTTATTTGCATGATTGGTACATGCTATGCCCTATTACAGACAAATTTTCATTACAAATCATGTGCATTTCAGTTTCTTAAGCTTTGTACCTCAGAATTCTTTAGTAAGCTGGTTATAATCATACTTCAGCTGTGTCATCCATTATTATTTACTCTTTTTCCTAACAATGTAATCAATTTTTAGAACCTACTTATGCTGTATGTCTCAATTTCTGTACTCTTTAATCAATATTTCTGCATTTCCTGTCTCCACCACACCCAGTTCTTGGTAACTGCTATTGTACTGTGCATTTTAAAATTGCTAGTAACATGGACTATAAATGTTCTAATTTAAAAAATTGGCAGGTACATCAGGCTGTGGATATATTACTTAGCTTGATGTAATCATTGCACAAAGTGGGCATATATCAAAATACCTTGTGTACACTGTAAATATGCATAATTTTCACGTGCAATCTCAAATAATAATAGCAAAGAATTATAGTTTTATTAAAAAGAAAACCTTAAAATATTATTTTATGACCAATAAAACTGACCAGGATTTTAAATATGCTTACCATTTGAAGTAGAAAGAACGTGTGTAAGATAGTGTGGGAGTGTGGGGCCTTGGAATAGGCTTAAATCAGTTTTAGCCAGCTACAGAAGCTCTGTTGTGTAGCTTCCAAAATATAACAACACTATAATATTTTACTCTTTCTTACCAATATCTAATAAGCCTGAAAGCAAAATGTGTTAAGACTGCTTTAATGATGGTGCTGGCCTGTGTTTGGATCTCCCTGGTCCAAACGCTCCTTGGGTCTTGCTGTAGTCAAGAGTCCTTGCTGGGCAGCAGCCTACATTTTGGACAGGCAGTCAGCCTTGCCCTGGGCCTGCCTCTCATTACAGCACTTTCTCCTCCAGCACTTCTTTCAATAGGCTACTGGGCAGGAAATAGACCTCAGGTAATTGATTGCATTAAAGCAGAACACCCAGATGCCTACTGAAAAGAAGATTTCACAATTAGATTTTGCCTCAATTAGGAGTTTGTTTTCTCTTTTTCTTCCTCAGACCTTATTTCTCTGTATATCAAAGTTCGGATTCAGGAAATAAATGCACAAAACTCATGCTATAAACCACTTGGGTTACTGACTAGAAGGATGCTATGCTGGAGGAGGATGCCTACATCTTCCGAGCAAGCACTGCCTGTGTGATTCAGGGAAAGTGGATCATTTTTCTTCTTTTGACTCCAACTTTGCTCAGAAATCTCATTGGAAGCTCTTATGCTTCTTAATCTGTTCTGGTGCTAAGAAATAGAAAGAAGGCAGGTAAATGCAGCTGAGAGAACAGTCCCTCTAAGCTCCCCATGCTCTCAAGTGAAATCATCCTGTCCGCTGATGCACAGGTACTGATTTTTCTCCTTAATTTGTTCATTAAACCCTTCTGGATGTTTCAACAGGCTTCCTCCAAGGCCTCTGTCAAGGATGTTGGCTCTGTGATTACAACATAGCCCGTTGGGCTTTGGAACCTGCTGAAACCCTTTTCCTAATGATCAGATAATGGCCCCTACACTTATCCCAGCCAACTGACAGATAACAGTATCAATTATGCAAACCTCAAATAATGCTTTCTCATTTGTGACCATTTCTACTTGAGTTCTGTTTTGTAGATAGTTTAACCAGCTAGTATCAAGATGAAGTCTGATTTCATATTTATTCTCTAATTTTTATACCAATTTGGGCACAAGCTCTAGCATAATAATGAATTGGAGTGAAACTAATGATATTAGTTGTCATAGAGATGATGCATTGATAAAATTCAATTGAGTTATTGTA
>NDGM011253051.1:4161-15666 GCA_002564305.1 Octomys mimax | reverse complement strand
TTATTCACTTTTTAATGAGTAATTTTATAATTCCCTCCAAGTTCACAATGAAGTATCATTTTATGAAGAATGTAATTTCACTGTAAAAAATGAAATTACAAATGTCAGTAAGCTGTAATTAATACTTTATTTAAGAAATTTCTTATGTGTATTCCTATGGTATGATAGTGAGTTTCTCTTATGAATTCTCACTGACAAGTATGTGCTATGCCTTTTTATTTTACTCTCCAGACAAAGTAAACACACTCCAAAACTATAGCCTTACACAACAAATACTAGAAAGGATCAAAATGCCTTAGGGAGTACACCGTCTTTACTTGAGGGATACAATATTTTATTGTAGCCCTTGTTATCAGAGAGTTTCCAAGCATCTTGAGAGGTGGAGAACATCTTGATGTACAAAAGTACATGGTGGAAATCAACTCTGTTATGGATATTTTACCACTAAAAGCAAAAAAACCAAACAAATATAATGAATCAAATGATGGTGAGCATCCACAATCATAAAAGCAGGTTGTTTGTTGTCTGGTGAATAAAATACTCCACCAAAAAGGAGCTCTTTGAAGATGTTTAAACACTAGGGAGCACTAAACTGAGGGTAATTTAAGTAGGAGTTTATTGATAGCATTTCAGGGCATTTTTGAGAGACAATTAGAATAATCAAGAAAATGTAATAGCTCAACTGCAATAAAAGCTTAATGAGATTGTGAATTTAAAAATATTGAAACTGACTAAAAATAATTGAGTAGTAATATAAATATATAAAATCGTTAGAAATTTTGAGATTTCAAGGCTATTTGTGAAAACACAGGTAATTTTCCCTAGAATCAATACTCAGTATATAGTTGGGTGACTGAATGAATATGAAGTGTAATTGAAATATATGATGAATATTTAAAAGCTAATTATAAGAAGAGTTAGAAGCAGTATAACTCTATAAAATGGTACAGGATCAAAGCAATAGGTAAGATTGGAATGTATGGATTTGTCAGAGTATCAGAAGTACACTAAGTACTATAGAAAGGATTTTCCCAGAATTGTAAACTTGAAATTGTTCTTTGCAAATACATACAGAAAAAGTCAAAACAAAAGGTTACACAAAGGTGACGACCACTATTCAATCAGAAATAGTAGATGGGGACATTTTCTTTGTTGTTCTTTATTCTCAACTAATTGGACTCTTTTGTGCCCAGTCTTTTTCTCACACTATAACAAAAAAGCATGCTGGGAGGGGTGGCACGTTCCTGTAATCACAACACTCAGGAGGCCGAGCCAAAAGGATCAGGGCATGTTTGAGGCCAGCCTGGGCTACATAGTGAGCTCAAACCCAGTTTGTACTATATAATGAGACCCTGTTTCAAAAACCAATCAACCAAACCAAACTAAACAAACAAACAAAAAAATTGACCACTGTAAGACAGTGTAACCAACATATGCAGGGGCTTGTTCCCTGTCCAGTTTAAGGTCACTTGTGCTCCCTATTTGAACCGTAAGAGATTCTGGAAGGAAGGCTGCAACATCAGTCACCAGCAGGCTGAAAAACTACATCTATGAACTGATGCAGTGCAGGAACTTGTTCAGTGCTGTCTATGTCTACATTTTGTCAAGTTAATATTAAGCCCTTGAATCCTATGCCCTTCTGAAACTCTGGGGGAGCTGGTAAAATATAAATGAAGCAATATTGTGTTTCTCTTGACTTTTCTTTTTCTCACAGTAGGGCCTTGAAATGAGCAGTGAACTTACCACTCTAATATATTGTTATTGAAAGAATCTTTTTGGGGGGTTATCAGGGATAAAACTCAAGACCTCACACTTGCCAGGGAGGCACTTATGCCACTGAGCTATACCCCCAGCCCTAATAATTGTTTTTGATGAAAATCAAATTCACTATTAAGATGAATTCACTATTAAGATGGTATGATCAAAAATTGGCCCATCTCATCACTTCTTGACCTTTTGGCTAAGAACAAGTGAAAATTGGCCCACCTGAATTGATTGTTCCACAACCAAGAATGCACATGTAGGGTTCTGATTTGATTATATCATTTACACCAAGATTGAACTTGTTTCTTTTGTCTCTGTTCTGCATATGTAACCACATCATGTAATTGATTTATTTTAAATCTAAAATGATACCTAAAGACATGTGCTAAAAGCTTGGTCCTCAGCCTGGAATTAGTGGGAAGTGCTAGCAGTGTTTATTCAAGGGGACTTATGGGAGGTCTTTGAGGAGACTATGGGACTCTGGTATCTTCTTTCTTTTTCACTTCTGGGTGCAGCATGAACAGGTATTTCAAGCATGTACTCACGTCATAGAGTTCAACTGGCTGTGGCCTGAAAACCCCCAAATGTGAGCCAAAACACATTTTTTTTTCTTTTGAAGTTGATTAGCTCATGTATATTGTTATAGCAATAGAAACCTAGCCAATATAATGACTGAAGAATCTGCTTATTTAAAGGCACAGAAGAATTCAAAGCAAAAATTAGTGAAATAAGTTGAAAAGTTCAAGTATGCAAGTGTAAAGAATAAATAAAAGCAATTGATTACTTTCCTAAAAATGGAAGTTTTGATTGAATGATTGTAGTGATACACCAATAGGAAGTAACAAAACTTGCATGCTCTATTTCCATAGAAATCTAAGTACTTCCTTTCTTTGATATCAATAGGCATGCTTACTAGTCAGATGATTACCCTGCCACTCAACTGCCATTCAAAGATTCTTTTTTGTGTGTGTGTGTGTGGAACCGGGGATTGAACTCAGACCCTTGTGCTTGCCAGGCAAGTGCTTACTCTACTGAGCCAACTCTCCAACCCCCGTTCAAAGATTCTTGGTAGTACTGCCCTCATTAATTGTGTAGCTACTTCTACCTGAATCATTGCAGCTACTTAACACTGATAGAACTCGCTCTTACCATTTGCTGGTGAAATTTTTCTTAGCAATTATAAACTAGATTAGGCATTAATTTCTCAAAACCTATAGACAGTTTATACAGAACAACTTGCTACTAAAAGCTTTATTATTTTGAATAAATATGAGATCTAAACCTTTTGTTTCCAGAATTATCTATATACTTCCATAGAGCATGTCCTTTAAGTTATCAAGGGAGAAGTATTATTGATTTTCTTGTTCCTAGACACAATATCTACCAAAAGCAACTTAATACAGAAAGGTTCATTTTGGCTCAAATTTTAAGGAGATTCAGTCCATGGTGGTCAGCGGACTACACAACAGAAATATCATGGCAGAAAACAATGATGGGAAAACGCTTCTGATTTTTCTGCAGCAGGGGAACAGTGCCACAGTGCCACAGAGACTCTTGTTGGAAACCTTATGTAGAACCCCAAGCCACATTTTCCAGACTTACCTAGACATACACAGAAATGTTCTTTATTAATACAGTGTTTCAGCCTATCCAATGGATACAATTAAAGTTCACCATTAAGGAACTAAAAATATAGACTGAATGCTTAATTAACATCTGCTGTTTGGTTGATTTACTAGCAATTCTCAACAACAAATATTTATCTTCAAGATCATAAATATTTAAATGTGGTACTTTCGTTGTGATTGTAGCTTCTCTTTGGCGCTAGATGTTTATATTTAAAATATGTTGCTAATTTAACCAGAGTTCAGAACAATAAATTCAATTTAACACAAATATTTTCAACATATATAAAACGTACACACATTAATAATTATGATATTTATTTTTTCAAATAGTTTTGTTTTATTAGTGGAAGAGTCAGATAAATGAATGTAGGACCCAAATTATATCAAAGCACACAGTTGTAGCTACTATTAATAATGCATTCTTTTTGTCACAATCTCACTGTTGAATTTACTGATTCCTTGTGTCATGACCAAATTTTTTGGAGAAATATAAACAAACCTCATTTTAAAAAAAATCCGTATTTCTGCATATACAGTCCAAAACTAGAATACAAGATTAAAACCAAGTCATGGACTTTTTTTTTTCCACCTCAGATTTCCTTTCCAGTTTCTGGATTTCTCATTTTCAGCAGATTAGATATATTTATGACTTCCACTATCACGCATGTTGTTAAACTCAGTATTAATGGAGATCATTACAGCTGAGAAAAGTTTGAAAGCTTGTTTTAGTTTGGAGAAAGAACCTGACTGAGCTCACTTATCATGATTGCATCTCACTGACTCAAACTTTCCAAGTTTGTGAAATTGAACTGAGAACTCACGGAGAAAATTCAGGCTTTACTGCAAGATTTAATCTTCCTGCAAGCAGCTAGTCCAGAAATACCGTAACCGCAGCTGTTCTCATAAAATATTAGCATTTCTGCTTATGGCCTCAGCTGCTTCTCAGAAGTGCAAAGAAATCCAAACATGGAAAATGTTCATTTTTAACATTAGCTTGAATTTAGAAATCAGAAGACATTCATCCATCTCCAAAAGTAATGGGTGCACATTTCTACTAAGTAGTTGATTCCTGAGGCAGGGTGAGACATTTGTATAGAATATCCTTACTAACTACAAAAGGGTGCATATTCATGATGTGGAAGCAGGAATTTCAAATATTATTTATATTACTGTGATCTTTGATTGCATGTAAGAGAAAATATAATTCTCATTCTTTGAATATTTCTACTCATCAACCGTATACTTTTAAGCTTATATATCCATAAACATAGATGGAAACAAAACTGTAATAAGCATGGTAATATTCAAGTGAAAAAACTTCCTTTTCCAATCTTAAATAACAAAGACAATTTTATCAGAAATCATTTCCAAAAGAGAATGGGAATAGGGTTTTAGTCACTGGTACAACTTCATTCCAATTCATTTACTTATTTTCTGGAATACATCTATAGTAGATTCCCTGTGCTTCACAAATAACATGATTCTCTCTTATCACATTAAATATGCTATTTTAAGGCAGAAAGATTCATCTCTTCTGTCTCCCACCATTATAAGTACATGCATGGCTGAACATATTTCTCAAGAAATAATTTTATGAAATTTAGCATAATACTTTTTACATTTTTGTTTTTATTACTACAGGATTACATTCTATACCTGGAGTTTTTCATAGGTCCATACCATATCATAATTCTTTTTAAAATGTATTTGTGTACAGGGTTTCACTACACAGCTTGGACTCAGAGTGATCCTCCTGTTTCCTGCCTTCCCAGTGCTGGGATTACAGGCATGTGACACTATGCCCAGTCTTGGTAGCTGGTCCAACAAGCCTAAGGATGGGGCTGGCATAGCATGTGGTGTCAGGGATCAAAACTGGTCCCTAGACTTGCCTAACACATATTGGTTTTCTCTCATTTGTCCTATTTTTTCTATCCATTGTCTCCATTTTTTGATCCCCTTCCCATTTACAAAACATCTATCTTCCTATTTCCTTTTATATCTTTTGCTTTGCTCTTCATAGTTTGCATTTCTCATATCAGAGAAACCACATAATATTCAAATTTCCTTGTTGGCTTAATTGCACATAATATTATGGATTTAAAGTGTATCCCCATTCTTATAAGTGAGTCAGACTTTTCTTTCTTTATAGCAGAATGGTGCTTTATTGTGCTTAGATATCAGATGTTTGGCGCTGAGGAGATAGCTTGGCAGTCTAAGTGTCTGCCTAGGAAACACAAGGACTGGGATTCAATTCCTGGTACTGCATGTTGTGCTGACCCCAAGTGCTGAGCTGGCCACTGAAACTGGGTGTGGTGGTGCATGCAAGCCTATAATCCCAGTGATGGCAAGGCTGAAGACACAAGGATCACTGAAAATCTGAACTGTGTAGTGAGAACCTGTATCAAATAAATAAACAAACAAACAGATATGTATTATAATACAGAGAAAAATAGAGATAAAGAGGGAAGGAAAGAGAAGGAAAGGACAGTATCGTTCACAAAGGATCAAGAAAAAATACTCAGTGGACAAGTTAATAGAGGCATTTTGAAAATAGGAATGATTTTTATAAAGTGTGTGAGTGAAAAAATATCCTAAATAAATGGAATAAAGTACAAAAGAAAGATAACTCAGAAATATAGGCAAAGCAAAAATTTAGTTTAACTTGATAGTTAAGTTTTAAAGAAAGGCAATAGAATATAATGGAAAATGTTGCAAGCCAGATGGTGGAAGGTCAAGAACATCAGACCAAAGCATTAGTCCTTGATTTGGAGGGCACCAGGGAGCTATAGCTGAGGTTTTAAGAGTAATCTTACTCTGTAAAGCAGGAAAAATTCCCAATGATTTTTCTATAATTTTAGAACAGGAAATGCCTTGTTTCAGAACTCTAACAAATTTGGCAATATTCTTTTAAATTTTGGCCCCATTGTTTATAAATATACTTTTAATGTGAAATAAAAAGAAATTAGTGACCATGGTGACATGTGGGATCTGCTCCTCTTTAATGGACATGCTGTTCTTTGAGCTGAAAAGTGGTAATTGTTATGAACTGCATGGTTCCTCTGTCTACTTGCTCTGGGTCCATGGCTGCCACTCCCTCTGGATCTTCTTCTTGTAGTGCTCAGCAGAGAAAAATAAAACATACAAATTAGAGTTGTCTTTTTTTTTAAAAAAAAAAAAAGTATTTCAAGTTATGATTGTCATTCTAGTGAATTGTAGCAGCCACATGGTGATTTAGTCTTATCCAATTCATGCTGATCATAATATTTATCATCAGTCTAAGGTTTGAATGAAGCATAATTTTTTAAGTATCATGTATTTTCTAGCCTTGTACAAATCCATAAAAAGAAAAAAATATCCTGATAATTTTCAGGGTTTTTTTTTATGTAGTTCAGTATAAGGTCTACAGAGTCTCAATGCACAGTTCATTTTGTTTTAATTTAAAGTTTGTCATAGAGAAAAGATAGTATTTTTTTTTGGTTATCCAGTGTCCCCAGAGAAATTGAATACTCAAAAGCAATGGTTTACTGTTTCTATAATACAGAGGAAATGTGAGCAAACTTGTTGATTGTGCATGAGGGAGTAGTTATTTAAGGTAAAAAATGAAAAGTTTTCATTCATAACAAGAGTCCAGTGTAAGACAAAAAAGAATAAATAATGATCAACATGAAAAAAATATGTGAATTTCTTTTATTGGAAATAATGCTGACATAATTGTGTTATGATTAATATATTTTTAAGAATTTATAATCTTAAATTTTGTGAAAGATTTTCATTTATCTGAGTCACAATAAGAAAAGTGTTCAGACTGGGGAGAGAGCTCAGTGGCCTAAGAGCTTGCTTGGCAAGTGCAAGGACCCAGGTTTGATCCCTGGTACAGCCATGCAAGCCCCAGAAAGCTGGATGTGCTGTGCCAGCCCCAAAACCAGGCAGAGGTAGCACACATCTATAATCCCAGCACTAGGGATGCCAAGACAGGAGTATCACCCTGAGTCTGAAATGTGTAGCAGGACCCTGTGTAGTGAATAAATAAATATTTTTTAAAAAACAGAAAAATGTTCAGTAGTGTGGCATGTTAGAAATATTTGCAAATATTTTTATTTTGCCATGAACAAGTAAATAGCCAGTGATATATATTTAAAATGGCAATAAATAACTTTATGTTACTATAAACTCTGCTTTTACCCTATATAACAAATATGATTAAACATCTTTTAAATATCAATGTCACCAAACTAAAAAGAAAATACTATGAGCTGTTTGCCATCATCAGATGTCTTATAAACTTTTCTAAAATAAAATTGAACATCATAATGCATGCTCATTTTGTACTAGTCCTACTTAATTAAAGTGAAATTGTATTTTCCATTTCTGTGCAGACCTAACTTGGTGTGGAAGTCAGAATAATGGCTCCCTCAGAAGGTACATGCTAATTTGCATGGAAAAATATGTTCCTTGAATGTCATTAAGAACCTTCAGATGATAAAATTATTCTGGATTACCTCTCCAAATAGACTTAATATAACCACAAAGGTCCTTAAAGTATGAGAGTAGGATAGAGAAATACATAAAAACATGGGAATAGTCTAGCAATGTGACTGCTATCCTTGTAGATGTAGAAAGGGGCTAGATAGTGATAGAATGTAGGAGACCTCTGGGAGCTAATAAGGGAAAAGAATGTATTTAGCCCTACAGCTTGCATAGATATGCAGCCCTGACTGCTTATATTAGTTCTGCAACTCAACAGAATAATACAAAAATAATAAAATAAAATGTTGTTTTAGGTATAAAATTTAGGGGCAATTTGATGCAATGAAGATAAGAAACTATAGAAAAAATAGTACAAAGTCAGTGTAATGAATATAAAGATGATATCTTATTCTTTTTCCCTGTGTAGGTATCAGATTACTGGTCCTCACTTAGATTTGCGGGCATTGTCCGTGCACTGCTAGCTGACCATGAGAACATGGAAGAGCACTTCAAGTTTCCAGAAGGCATAGAACATCGACTTCCTTTGTCTCTTGGATCTTAGTTCCAGGTAAATATGTGGACACAAGGTGACGTAAGCCAGGTTCTGCTGCAGTCACTTGCATCCATAAGGTGGGCAGCTGTGAGGGGAGAGCACCAGACCTGGTCTGTCATCATGTTTCCATATGATGTGCTGACCTGCATTGTATGGTCATTGTCTCTTCCCAGCTGTTAGCTAAGACAAACTGTACAATCTTCAGGCCTATTCCTAGACACGGTGATCTTATGTAGATGTTTCCTCCAGTTTTCACATATCTTTTATTTTATATGACTTAATTGATCCTGTTCTTCTTATCAGCTTGAAACTCAGACATTTACTATATTGACCAAACATTTGATGAAAAGATACAGAGTCCAATGTAGATAAATAATATCTTTGAAGAAGCAGCTCAGAAAATTGGTCTTTAGTAATGAATGAAAATTTGAACTGTTGGGAGCCCCTGAAGCTGGAAGTTGATCCTATGTGGAAGGGCAGGATGAGACCTTATTGCCTAAAGCAGTCAAGCTACCTCAGTCTTGAGAAAAACATCCTGCCTAGACATTGTGGGCTATTAGTCTCCAGGCAACCTTGTGTCTTGCAACTTTGTAAAAGTATGAATAAAGGCTCTTACTATTGTTCCAGGAGCCATTTTGACAAGCAGGCAGATGAATCACTGCTTAACCTAGCTCTTGTTTTGTCTATCTTCTTCATTCCTGACCCCATCTCTCCCCAGGTACAAAAGACCACACTTAGACCAACAGATCTCTTTCTGGGCACCAGAGCAGGACACCCAGAAAGAGATAAGTATGGGCAGCAGGAACGCCTGTAAAGAGTGCGCATAAGGGAGGGAAGTAAATTGGTTAGATCCAGTGTTCATCACAGATGTGTACTTGTGCTGGCACATTAGGTGTTAAACTTGAAGGTGGAGGCTCATGTTGGCCCCAAATGGGTTCACTAGGGACAGAAATGGGTTCTCTAGGCCCAGAAACAGGTTCACTAGAGCCAGAAAGATAAGTTAGCATAGATAAGCAGGTTTGAGAGAAACCTAAAAGGAAAACATTAGATTGAGTTAAAAATGGCAATGGAATACTTATCTTTGACAAAAATAAACAAAAAAGGAGATATAAATGAAGGAAAATTATGTATCTGTATATACAAAATAGATAGGATAGATAGATAGCCACTTTCTCTGAATTCAGTAAGAAGAAAGATTTGTACTAATAGTGTTTGGACAGGATATTATGTCTGCATCTGGTGCTATGAATCTGTGCTTTGTAGTCAACTACAAAGACAATAATATACAATGTATTAATTGTTGTAACTCTCCTACCCACCTGTTTTGAAACTGTCTCATTGCAATATTTTCTCAATAAAATTAATTTAAGAAAGAAACATCAGAAAAGGGATAGTTTCAAGAACTATAGATGCCTATAGGTATATATAGATGTATATAAATATGTTTGCTGTTTCTTGATTCCTGTACTTGTGTTATTTTCTAAGAGTGTCACAAAGGACTTAGCATGGGATAGAGTTTTAAATATCAAGCCCTAAATAAGATAAGAGGGTACAGAAAAGAGTGTTTAAACCCTCTAGCTTTGTTTAATTAGATAAAAAGGGGAAAAAAAGTTCTTTTAAATTGCAAGCAGTTGGTTCCAAGAAGTATGGTGCCCTTTCTGGGGGGAGTGGTACAAACTGGGTTCAGGGACAGTCCTGTGCTTGGTCCTGTGCTGACCGAGGCTGACCGAGCTGGGATTTCCCAGTTCCTTGCTCATCTGAGCACCACCTCCAGCCACAGAGATTGGCACGAGGTGCCAACTACAGTCCTGTACATCTGGTGCTAAGTAGGAGGGTCATGACTATGCCTAGCCATAGCCTTGGCACTGGCTATGAATGCTGCTGGAATTAAAAATTTGTTATGCTCAAGGTAGTACCAGCTTCAGCAGAAACAGTACATCCAGTGGTCAGAGCCAGAGCAACAGCTGGAACACACATCGTGTTGGAGGCACATAGTGTCCATAGCTACAGGGTCATAGCCACCTGAAGTTTGGGAAGGAAATATGGACCCCAAAATACCCATTCTAGATAGAAAGACAATTAAGCTGTGGTTAGCTGCTCACCAATCCATGAAGCTGTGAAGTAAAAGTGCTAACCAGAAGAACAACCTCAAAACAAAGAGTCCAAGTTTTGCTTGGTGTCATTAATGCTGATTATACAGGAGAAATCAAGCCTATTATTCAATCTATCCAAACCATTGCTCCAATCACCCCAAATACTCTTGTTGCTCAATCAGCCATTTTCCTTTGGTAAAAATTGTAAATAAGGGAAAGCAATTCAAGGATTTTGGATTTTCCTAACACCTTTTAAGTTGTACAGATTAAACAAAATCACATTAAGATAGAGTTGACTATTGAAGAAAAAGTATTAAAGGTACAGATGTTTCAGTTATTGCTCAGCACCATTGGCCTTAAGGATGGGCTGTGGATGTGGTAACTCCAGATTTACACGTGGTGGGTAAAGTTTCTTATCCTAGCAGAAGTGCTAAGTTACCAACTTGGAGGGTTTCAAAAGTCCATTCTGGATATTTCTCTCTTTATATCCTCCCCTATATACCAGTCAATCTATGGGGTAATGACATATTACAAGATATGGGAGTACTTTTGGCTGGTCCTAACTCCCTCGTGACTCATCAGGTGTTGAACTAAAGATTCCGTCACATTCAAGGGCTTGGTAAAAATAATCAAGGGAGGAAAGAACCTCTTATACTTATTCCTAAAAGGGACAATTTTGGCATAGGTTACTTACCCACACATTTTAAGAAGGAGCCATGATCTCTTCGCTGACCTCATGGATGGCATCCAAGATAACTTGAATGTCTGATGACCCTGTTTGGGTTTGTCAGTGGCCCTTCACTCAGGAGAAGATAACAACAATGTTATCCTATGCTGGTTCATGAACATATGATGGCAGTACACCTAAAATACTCCAAAAGTCCTTGGAATGCCCCAATTTTTGTATTAAAAAAGTCAGGGGGATCAGGGAGATGGCTTAGTAGACTAAGTGCTTCCCTGGCAAGTGCAAGGGCCTGAGTTCAATACCTGGTTCCACCAA
>NDGM011253042.1:0-10792 GCA_002564305.1 Octomys mimax | reverse complement strand
TTTTTTTTTTTTTTTTTTGCGGAACCAGGGATTGAACTCAGGTCCTTGTGCTTGCCAGGGAAGGACTTACTCCACTAAGCCATCTCTCCAGCCCCTTAAAGATGTCTCTTGATTCTTCTCATGGAGGGAGAAGTCTAGGGGGCCCTCTCGGCATTCTCACTGCCATAAGTCAGACACCCAAAACTTATGCTTTAAATTTAAGGTACCGCCCAGAAATTTCATCCGTTTGGAAAGTTATTGAATCATGTGGGCACTGTACTCATCAGTGAATTCATCCAGTGAAGGATTTCTGTAGCTGAATGTTTTGGCAAGAGATGGGATCTGATGGGAGGTATATCCTTGGAAGTGTGACATGGAAGAGTATACTATAGGCCCTAGATCCTCTGTTCTCTGTCTCTTTCCTGGCAGTTATGGGATGATTAGTGATCTTCTATCATGCCTTCAAATTACAATATTCTGCCTTGAATTTAATCTTGTGAAAGTAGGAAGCCAAAACAAATCAGTCCTCCTTAAATTTGCAAGCTTTGGATAGTTTGTTGCTGTGAAAGTGACTAACAAAGGTAATGAGTACCAGGAGAGGGGTCTTATTGTGGCTGTGCCTAATCATGGAGTTCAGAAGTTTTTGTACAAGTGAGTAGAAAAGATTTGAAGACATCAGATATGAAAGCCTTAGAATGCTGTAAGTAGAGATTCTGATCAGATCTCAGAAGACAAGAATGCTGATAGAAATACAGACAGAGAAGACCAGGCTCAAGAGATTTGACTTGGAAATGGAGACATCATTGGAAATTAGACCACATCCATTATGTGTTACAGTCTGGCTGAAAATGTATCTTCATTTTTTTGCATGTACTAAAAATATGCAGGAGACTGATTTTAAGGGCATTGAACTAATGAATTTAGTAGAGGAAATTTCAAGATAATTGAACCTTCAAGCTGTGCCATAAGTACTGCTAGATGATTTTTAGCCAAATCAACAGTGAGAATCAGGAGCAAAATGCAGAGCCAATAATGTAAAAATATTTTCATTTTCCAGAAAGTAAACACCTGCAAAGTTGGCACCATGGAGAGCCCAGTTGCTAAAAAGGATTAATATTCAAAAAGAAGCTAGCTAGGACATTATGGACATAGGACAAGATGAAAAATGGTTTGACAGCATCTCAGGAATCATGAAGTCCCAACCTATAAATAATTACAATAAACATAAAATATTAGCGATTTTTCATTTGAGAAGAGAGTCCATTCTGTTCGAGGTGAGTACCCAGGAAATGGTTTCATAGGATTAATTTCATCATGTTTAACCATTCAGACAATTGGAGGCCACAGCCCCCATATGCCAAGAAGGCCTGGCTGCTATTTAAGCTGGTGGTACAGGCTTCCACCTGGATTTCATAGGAAGTCCTAAAAGGCCAAACAAGGAGCTAGTGGAAGGACAGTGAGTGAAGATGTGCTAATGAAGGCAAAGATGCACAGAAAACCCTGGTAAGTGGGAGAAATCCAGAAGATGGCATCTCTAGAGCCAAAAGCAGCAGGAGTGAGCCCCAGAAAGAGGTCACATGAGTTGTAATTCACAATGCCATGCAGGCAGGATTGCCCGAGCTCTTTGGAGTTCATATCTTGCCACAGACTTTCCTAGGAGTTGGTCATACAAGTACAGAACTTAACATGGTTTCTCAGTCTCTCTTTAATATTATTTTTTTTTCTATTCCCCATTCCTCCTCTTGGAATGACAGTGTTTACTCTTTGCCGTTATTTGTTTGAATTAATATTCTTTTTGATTTTTATAGGGGTTCACAGCTAAGAGTTTTTGCTGAGTCTCGTAAATGAATGTCTTGGAGCTCTTAGCAGGACTAAGACTGTCACTACTCTGACACCTCTTAGAGATGGACAGAATGTGTTTCCCATTAGGAGGGAGACAAATTGTAGATGTATACAGTTTTTCTGATACTAAGATGTACCACATCTTCACATTTTTACACCATTACCCTCCCCTCTCTCATCTCCTTTCATCTAGATTCATTTCCCATTTGAAAATGATACATTTCCCTATTTCCTATTAACCTTTTATTTTATACTTGATTGCTATGTTTGGTTTTTAATGTAAGAGAAACCATGGAGTAAAAGCATGTGTATGTGATTTTTTTACTCAATGTTATGGGGTCAAAATGTATTTATTTTTCTATAAATGACTCAAGTTTACCCATCCTCATGGAAGAGAAGTGCTGTATGGTGTATAAATATACAATTTCATCTACTCATTTACCTATTACCTATTCTTTAGCTACTCATCTATAGATGGATACTTGGGTTGCTTCCAAGATTGAGTTATTATGAACTGTAATAAGTGATTTTAAATAATGTATCTTTGTCAGGAGTGATGAAATTTCAGATGGTCATATTGTGTGCAGCCCCAGGACATCAATCATCCCTTGGTACAGCATACCAACACGGTGTATGTCTCCTGACCATTTATCTCTTAATAAACATCTTCATTGTCCCTCTACTATCACTGTCTCAAAGTGTTTGTAAGAATACTAAATACTGGTAAAATGGGATATGCCTAAGAGAAACCATGAAGCACTATTTTCTTAAAGTGGAAAGCTGAACATTACAGTAAGCTATTTTGAGACAAAAAAAGAAAAAAAATCACATTCCTATAACTTTCTTAAAGTATCTTCTTATAATTATTCTACTTATTTTTTATTAACCTCTTATTTTGTCTAATTTATAAATGTAATTTGGTCATAGATATGTATGCATAGGAAAATACACTGTAGTATATATTACTTTGAGATTGTGGTTTTAGCTTCCACTGGAGCACTTGGAACAAATCCCAGGCTGATAATAAGAAGGTAAGGGACTTGGGTAATCACTTCTCTCAGGCTTACTCAGATTTCCCTCCTGGAAGTGGCACTTGTCCAACACACACCATCTGGAATGAAGACTTGATCAAAATAATGATTTTTGTTGAGTCTCAGTTTCTTCAGTGTTAAAATGTCTAAAATTCTCTGTGGAGTGATTTTGAGGATTCCATGAGATAACACAAGCCAAACCCCTAGGTCGGTGCACTTTCACACAGTGGACTTCCCTGCTCTTTCACTAGCTCGTGTTAGTCATTTGCTTCATGCAATCCTTACCATTTACCTTCTCTTCCCCGTGCAGTAAGCCAAAAGCGCCTTTAAGAAGCACTCTGGGTCTTATTAGTCTCGGTATTCAAGGCATGCTTAGACTACTATGTGTATTAGTGAATTTATTGGATGGCATATATTATATGTTTAATGGTGTAATTGTGAGCAAGGGTAAGCCCAGGCTAAAATGACCTTAGAACTTATTGTTCATAGGATTTGTTGATTGATACAAATAAAACTAAAGAGACCATTTGAAGAAAATGGGATCAAAGAATATTGCTGAAGTCCATAGAAATGGATGTAATATAATCATCATCACAGCTCTGGAGGTACAGCTTGGGTTGGTCCTGAGTTTAACTAGCACAAGTCTTCTCCACAGTAAAATTAAAAGGCAAAGTTAATAATGAAGGGCTTAAAAAACTAGGAGAGCTATTTGTGAAAATAAAAACAAATGTCAAACAAAGGAACGTTATGAAAAATAAATCTAAGTGGAAATGTAGGACTATTTTCAGGCATCACACCTAGATCCAGGTTCTTAATCTTATGCCAAATAGTTATCTTTTTCCAATTGTGATAATCACATAGAGTGGATGTATAGTCAAGAGGAAGTTTTAGAATGGAAGAAAGATAGGTACAAGGTGGCCTACCTCATTAGAAAAAAGACAATTTTTCTTAAAAAGCCACCATCTTGCAACAAATCCTATCATTTACATGAAGTTACACGAACACCTCTATCATCACTATTATGGCCAGAAGGGAAAAAATCACCCCACGTCTTTCAGCCTGAGTTCGGGGCTATAGCAAGAAGAGCCCCTTGAAGCGTATGATCAGAAGAGAATGCCTGAGATGACAGAAATAGCCGACAGGAAGACACACGGGTGTTTTCATTAGGACTAACGCCGCCTCTTTCATAGTGGGAGTGACAAAAATCAAGTATGTTGGCTAGGAAGAACAACAAACACTATGGCATAGAAGAGGAGGTAAACGGACTGCACACTACCTATAAAAATATTAGGAGATTAGTGACTGGGGAGAGAGTTCAGTGAAATAAGGGTTTGCCTGGCTAACACAGGGTCCTACATTCAATGCAGAATGCCACAAGAAAAAGAAAAAAAAAAAAAAGAAAAAAGAAAGAAAATCTGCCTAAGTAAATGCCAAATTCAGAGTAACGAAACGAAATTAAAATATATACAGATAAAACTTAAACTTTCGAACCTTACTATGTATTAGTTTTTGAGTTGCAGCCCAATATATTCAACTGCTCGGTGCCAAAGTTTCCCTGTCTGTAAACATGAGTAATTCATGTGTATCAGAGTTGTTCTGATGGTAAACCAGACAGCATGCCTAGACCTTCGGATGTAATTTCCTGAAATATATATAATGCCATCAGTAAAAATTATATGACATGATGACAGTGATCCAAACAAAGGGTTTTGTTTTGAGAACACGTAAGTTTTAAAGGGAAATCTTTAGGGAAGAAATCACCATTTCCTCAAACTCCTGTTATCCACACTCATTCAGATTCTTTGCAGCTGAGACAAATGGCACCATGTTGTTAGACGTTACCTTAACTGAACACTAAGTACATCTTGGCCTCAATTAATGAAACAGAATTTGAAAGTTGAAAAGCAGAGAATAAATGGCATCTTACATACATAATTTCCTTTTTCTTCCTCAGAATACAATTATAATCACAATTTCTTTTGTCTTTTAGTCAACAGAAAATGTGGGAGAGAGAAAGTGAAATGGGTATGTTATTTAGCACACCCCACTGGATATTTCACTTGCAGATACCATAAGTTCATAATTTTATATGACTGGCTTAAAACTCATTTTACACATGTGCCTCCAAATTATTTTCATCTTACACATACATGTACATGTGATATATAATGTTTACTATATGTGTAGAATTACATGTGTTGTATATTACATATATATCTCACATAGTTTGATTAAATCCTTTAGCATCAGAATTTTAAATTTCTATTGCTAAATTGTTTATTTTACACTCATTGTTCTTGTTTTTTGAGTCAAAGCTTTCAAAACTGTTTTGCAAGAACCCTGGACAAATTCTCCATGATGTCCATTCTTATACTTCTGTACAGTGACTAACTGTATAAGAAGCGTCACACAATCAAGGAAGTTTTAAAATGCATATAAGAAGAGGATTATAAAAATCTCAATATTACTGTGCTGTAGGAGTTACGTTGTCAACATTATGTCTAAGAAAAAAGACTTAAGCCTTTATAGAATTGTCTCCCCTCTCCCCAACACCAACTTATTTGTTAAAAGTTCATTAATTTTAATTTTTATATGTGTATATACATATATATTTCTGAAAACAATTTATTTAGTGTTTTCTCCTATAATCTATTAATACTATGATATTCCATACATGCCATACCAGTGATTAGTATTACTACATTGCTTCTAACGGGCATCTGTCGCATGGATTAATTTACATCCTGGGTACCAAACAAAAATCGCATTGTTTCGAATTCTACTATGCCATCCAAGAATATTTATGACATTCAGCCAATTAGAATTTAAATGATCTTCACTTCAATTGTCTCAAACTCTAGGATGAGAAAGGTCAACTTTTTTTAAAAATTATTGGTAAAATTATTGAGTTTTCCCTATAACATATGCAGATTTAATTTAAATCTCATAAACATGAAGCTCACCATTCAGATACCCCCAGTGCAAGTGCAGATCATGTTCATTTCAATAGGTCACAAAATCTCATTTTGGTAGACATGCATCGTCTGCGATAAGGCCTTGATTAAAGTGACCCGGAATGGGCAAATGTGTGTTCGGGCTTTGGAAATGAGCTCATCATCACTTCTGAAGGAGGGAAGCCATCAAGACTTTTATCATTTTCTTTCCCCCCAAACTTCTTTAGAGGGAAAACTGTGCTAGTAAACATCAAATAGAAAGGAGAAATGACTAGAGAAACTGATCACCAGAAGAAATGACATATTTTCTTGTCAAATTTTCCTGCCATTTTAGCATCAAAACATTGTTTATTTATCATAAATTAGTATTTATGGGACAATTATGCATTTTACCCTATTTATTTATTTTTGGTGGAGACAGGGATTGAACACAGGCCCTTGCGCTTGCCAGGGAAGCACTTATTCTACTGAGCCATCTACCCAGCCCCAAAGGATTTTTTTTTTTTTTTTGAGACTAAGGCTGAAAGGCAGGTCTGGTAAGCCAGGTGGAGCTGGGGATCGAATCTCAGCATCCTGCTCCTGACTGTCTTTGCTTGAGTAGGCGCTTAAACAACTGAGCTAAGGGCAACCCCCCATTTAAATTTTATCAAGAAGATAGAAACACATAGGGACATGCAAACAAACAAATAAAAAACCCAGAAAAAAACCAAACAGAAAAACAGCACAAACAATGAGTATGTTTGTTCAAGTACACAGATCTCTCAACTACTATCACACGAAAAGACACTTTCCATCAAATGTTAGTTGCATGATGTTAGGATCTTGAGTTTCTTCTTTTACTTATACTGACTTAGGGCTCAACAAGAAGTTATAGTCAAGAAAGCCTTCAATATGTGATCAAAACTCCTTTCCAATTGTGCTAAAGTATATACAACATTTGCCCATAATTGTTGGCTATATTGACAGATACAAAATATGCACACTTATATATTTTTAAATGCTGCCACACTAGAATATATATTTTAGGGAGGGCAAAGATAATACTTTACATGAATCCTGGCACAGATCAAGCCTCCATGGGTATTGGCTAATGCACCCAGCAAAAGCCATTCCCTACTCTGCACTCTAATCTCATCCCGTGTCTCTCCACGTTTCTTTTCCTACATTCGTTCCATCTTCCAGCACATTGAAATGCAGTTGTGTCACTCTCTATGACCACATGCCAGGTAGTACACATTAAGTCATAACACAGGAGTGAGATTAATTATGAATGAGAAGGGCTGAAGGACAACAACACAAGCAACTACAAACCGAGTGACATTTTAAACGGACACCTCAATCACAATGCTTTACGTAGAAGCAGTAGAAGAATGCACCACTTCTAAGCCTTTACCGCAGCAATACTTAAATAACCAGCTTTGAAAGACTAACAATAGATTTTTAGCTGTACCCCTGTAACAGCATAACAATGTCATACAAAAAATAATAAGCTCAGGACCCTATTGAAATATTTGCATCTCAGATGTCTTTTAAAAGCTATGTGGGCACAAAAGATGCTACTGCTGGTCCAACACACGAGCCTTTGATGTTCCCTCATCTTTACATCATAGAAGGAGCTCAAAGGGTTAATTAAAATTTAATGATATCGGCAGTACTTTGAAAAAGTTATGAACTTGGGTGAGATCAATCACTTTCTTGGACTGCCTGACTTCAAAGCAGACATTATGCAAAAGGAGAGAGGGGGAAATCTGCTCCCATTCGGAGCTGAATTCATAAGCAGGGATTTTCTCATTAGTGGTCTGTACATGGAGGAGATTCCAAGTTCAAACTAAAAAGAGGTAAGATACCAAAAAGTGGTTAATCTGAATGTTAAACCATTGATGCTGATCGAATCTTAGTTTAAATGTACATGTTACTAGAAACAGGGAAATAACAGAAAGACAGGAAATTTGAGATAAAGGAGCATAAACACTTTTTTCCCCCTTTGTTTCTGCTTTTGGAATCACATTTTGTTTCCTGGATTTAGCAAAAGAAAGAAAAAAGCAAACCAAACTAATTAACTTGTTTACTTGTTCTCAGTGACATTCTATACAAATGACATTTAAAATGACTAATTTAAACTTCTGTCAAAATGAAAACTTTTTCTTTTCTTTTAGGTGTTTTGTCTACTTTCATTATTATTACACAGATATGACTTAATGCATTTTAGAAATTAATTTATTTTTAAGCATAAAGGAGACTTTTTTCTGACCAAAGAAAGGTATGTAGTTTTTTGTTTTTTTTTTAACTCTTGGCTATGGTTCGTTAGTTGTTATAGCTCAAATTAGGTATGATAACTTTAATGTAAGTTGTAAGTCTAGGAGACAGCTTATCTTAAAACAATTATAAAACATCACTGGTCAATAGGAGTAGCTTAAAACCTTGTTCTGAATAGAATGTGTAAGTCCATTGGTTGTGTTTAGTAACACCAGGGCTTAAAGAAAGGCACAGAAAAGCTCGTGGAGGATTTGAGAGGAGAAAATAACTATATCATCTATATTTGAAAAGAAATATATATGGCATGGCCATTTATGAGAGACCATAAAAGAAGAATCATTATATAATATACTTAGGTACCACAATATTAAAAGAAAAATCAACTCATAAGACTATAAAATTTAGGAAATCAGAATAGGGTAGCTTTCCACCAATGTATTTATTTTTCCAGATAGCTCTTTTACTACAGAGTAGTAGTGTTTCCATGGAATCCTTAAAATTACGGATTCTGTTGGCAAATTCACGAAACAGTCATGGAGCAGTTCAAAAGAAGGGCTTGGCACAGTACTATTTCTACCTCCTCAAGGGATGACCTAATCCTGTGAGTATATTCATTTTTGAATTGCATAATCTTTTCTGGACTCTTGTAGATCCAGTAATTAATGGCAGCTAACCATCTTCCTTATCTGATTAAACAGAATGTAGGGATTATATGCAATATTTAGACACTTGGCGCCCACTTTTGTTGTGATCCCCAAAAATGAGAAAATGTCCTGTAGAAATGATAGGGACACAGGCCTGAGAAACCAGACTCTCCAGTAGGCAGTTTTCAGTAGATGACAAAGCCAGCTGGAGCTCGGGAACCAGACAGGACCCTCGCTGATGAGGGCAGAGATGACAGGTCAGCTAGATTTCCACACCATACCTATTTAAAACTGTAGATTTTCCTATTTATTCAGACCATTGGTCCTGATTTAATTTGTGTGAGGTAAATATAATAATTTTGAGCAATATAAATTTTGGTGGACTCTATTTTCAGAAATTGCACAAAACCTTGCTCTCTTTCAGTTTTGCTTGCATGTGACTGTTCTCTAATTCACTACTAAGTTGGTCAACTTCTCTTTTGCTGGTACCAAACACACAATATGTACAACTTGGAGAAAGAGACGTTTATTTTGGTTGATGGTTTTAGAGGGCCCAGCTTACATGGTTGAGTGGCTTCAAGGCAAAATGACACGTTGGAAGGGTGTTGCGTGTGAACAAAGCTATTTGACTCATTTCCACCAAGAAGGTTAGAGAAGGGAAAAGTAGGTAATAAGAATACAGCTTTTCTAACCACAATGGAACACCCTTCTCTGGCAAAACAAAACAAAAAAAGGGGATATAAAAGAAGGACCATTTTGCAGTGAAAAAAAAATATACATATATACAAAATAGCATAGATATACAGCTACTTTCTCTTAGTTCAATGGGAAGACTTGTACTAATATTGTTTAGACAATATATCATGTCTGCATCTTATACTGTGACATCTACTACGAAGATGACAATATGCAATGTATTAATATTGTAACTATCCTACTAACCTGTTTTGAAACTGTCTCATTGTTATTTCTTTCTTATTAAGATAAATAAAAAATTTAAAAGAAAAGAATACAACCTTCGGGCCACACACCAGGGGACCCCCCCTTTTTCCTGACTGGATCTCTTGCCTAACAGCACATTGACTGATGAGAACAGCGCCCTCGTGAGGCGATAAAAGCCCTATCCCTGAACACGTCAGGTTAGGGATGCACTTTAGATCTAAATCACAGCTTTAGGCCCCTGACCCTGAAAAGCGTCATATCCGTCTCATAAAATTTCCAATTTCTAAAGTCAAAGTCCATAATCTACTGTAACACTGGAGGCAAGTTTCTGTCTGTGAGCCAGTGAAATCTCACAAGCCTGGTTCGCACTGGCTTCCTTTCTCTCAGCGTTCTTGGTTTTTGCGCTCACACGAGAATCTTCTGCCAGATTCCGCTCACAGCGAGTGTTCTAACGCTTCTCAAGCCAGCGTCAGAATATTTCCAAGTTCTTCCCACAAGGCGATACCAAGGGCTGCAGAACCACGCAATCAGGCAGTGCCACGGCACCACGCCCACTCTGGGCACCAATTTTTTTTTTTGCGGAACCAGGGATTGAACTCAGGTCTTGTGCTAACCAGGCAAGCGCTTATTCTACTGAGCCATCTCCCCGGCCCCTGGGCACCAATTTTGCATGTTCCACGGCTTCTATGAGCTCAGAAGCTGGGGTCTTGGGTGACGTTTCCGTGCTGAAGCCATGAATTTTCCAAAATCATGAACCAAATGCACCATTCATTCATTTAAGTTACGGTTTACAGGCATTTCGTCATGGCAAAAATAGACCAACCAACCAACCAACCAACAAACAAATAAATGATGGCCAATACATTTAGAAACCAGTAATCACTATTCATTCAAATAATTTGTCTTCAAAATCTTAAAAAAAAATTCTTAAAAACTACATATCCCTATACCTGTGAAATAAATAACTGCAGTGCAGGTGGTAATCTGTAATAGTAGTTTCACGTTTGGAGTGCCTGCCATTCTGGTCTTCTGAATACGTGTGCTTGTCATGACATGCCAGTTGCTGCTATGCTGTCTCTCCGGTAGATGGTTGTTCAAAAAGAAGGGGGTGGTGAATGAAGGCAAGAGACAGGAAAAGGAATAT
>NDGM011253039.1:11590-24626 GCA_002564305.1 Octomys mimax | reverse complement strand
ATCCCAAGCAAGGGATCAAAGAACAGGGTGCCTGCAGGAGAAGCTGTTATCTGCAGCCTTGAATCCCAGCTTGCTGGGAATTTACAAGTGAGAGACAGCAGCTCGCCCTGGGCTCTGTCTATTGCTCCCTGCTCCCTTGGGACGTTAGGCTTTTGTTTCATATCTATATTTCTATATAAACCCATATGTGTACTGGGTCACAGTGTGTTTGTATATGTTCCTGAAAACTGTCCATCAAAATATTTGAAAACCATACCCTAAATCCTGAGTACAGCCTTTCCTTAGGTGACTTCTATTCTATAGGACCGTATTAGAGCTAATGGTTTGTGATTATGAAACTTCAGAGGATGCACACAACTATGATTATTCTGAAGCACAGTGTGCCCACCAAAGTCGTGCCTAAGGATGAGGTCACCTAAGCACCTTCCAGGCGTACGGTACTTGCTGGACCAATGTCATCCCAGAAGTTCTGTGTCTGGCAGTAAAGCTTCAGTGCAGGGGTGGAATGGCTGGAGTCTTTCAGGAAGGGATGAGTCCCCTGAGATTCCCGATCCAGCTGGAGAACGGAATTGCCATCTGGTAAATCACAAGACGACTCCTGCTTTTGCCAGACGCACTCTATCAGTATGAAGATGCAGTCTTCGACACATAAATGGGTTAGGTTGCCAAAAGCGCCTTTGTAACTCAGATGTTCGGAGTTTGGAAGACATCATCCCAGGGAAACAAGGATTTAAATGGAGGTTAGGTTCCCATGTTTTAAAACTCAGCGGGCATGTGACATGCTGTGTATTTTGTGTGCTGAACTGGGTAAGAACTGAGTAAGAGCACATTTGCTAGCTGTGCAAACTTGAACATAAGTTATTTACACCTCCTGCACTGCCAGTTTCTCATTTTCAAAGGGGGTCATGTCACACTTTGCATCTAGAAAGTCCCCCAAAAGACACATGAGTTAAAAACCTGGCTGCCAGTCTAAAGCACCATGGTGGGGTGCAGGATGGTAGAACCTTTAGCAGGTGAGGCCCGGTGGAAGGTCTATAAGAGGACCTTGAAGAGGTCATGGGAACCTTACCCCTTTCTTGCTCTCCTTTTTCTTTCTGCAAGCAGTCTCTACTACAAGGCTCTGCCATGACAATTCTGCCTCACCCAAAGTCCAAAAGCAACAGAGCCAGCTGACCACAGAAACCCCTAAAACTATGAACCAAAATAGGCCTTTCTTGCTTTTGTGTTGATTCTCTCAGATACTTTGTTACAATGACAGAAATCTGACTAACATGGGTGCTATAGGTTGCTTTGCGTAGCAACACGGGATCATTGTGAGATGTGTAAGCAGAAGGCCCAGTGATGGGTCCCTGGGAGGATTGTTATCCTTCTAACTGTGATAGAGACGTCATCTGTTTCCCTGAGCACAGCAATGGAGCTCTTTGAGCCTCCATTTCCATCTGCGGAACACTGTAATGTAATATTCACTTCACAGGATTACTGCAAACATGAATGAAGTGCTATGTACAAGTTACTTACTACCCAGCCTACCAGAGTCTATGTGTGATAAGCACAGGAAAGGCATCTCTTTCCTCTCATAAATGTGTGGTCATATCTGCATGCTCTTTCTGAGCTGATCTAAATCAATCTTTTTTTTTTTTTTATGTATTTAGTACAGGGTCTACAAGGGTTTCACTACGTAGATCGGACTCATTGTGATTCTCCTGTTTTCAGCCTCCCAAGCGCCTAAATCAATCTTTGCTGATACTTCTATGCAGCAGAGTAATTAAAATCTACCAATTTTATAGACTGACAACTTGTATCCTCTTCAAATTAAGATGCTCCAACATAATCATCAAAGTGGTGATGCTAAAATGTGGGGTTTTTGAGGTAAAGTCATGAGGTATTTATGCACCAGCATAGAGACCTTCTGTTGTGTGAGCACACAGAGGAAAGGTCTCACCAGTGAACCAGAAAGTTGGTCTGTGCTGAACTCTGAACATTCTGAGGCCTGGATCTTGGGCTCGGGACCCTGCAATATAAATTTTTGCTGCTTAAAAACAATCGAGTTTGTGGTATTCTGTTACAGCAACCCAAATGAACTAAGACAATAATTATGCAGCAAGCACATCCTTGTGTTCAACCCCTTGCTTGGCACCACATGACATAAGGGCCAATTATGTGTGACGCTCCCTCCAGCTATAAGAATGTGGTGTAGAAGTATTGCTAAGATCTGCACTTCAGTGGAATTAGAGATCATTCCAGAGATAATTTTCAAAAGGCAAAGGTGGGAACCATAAGCCCTAGCAATTCCTAATCAATTTGGCATCCGACACTGGTTTTGTGGAAGACATTTTTCCATGGACCAGGTTAGGGGGATGGTTTAGGGATGATTCATGTGTATGACATTATTGTGTACTGCATTACTATTACTATTACATGGTATACTTCTTATTTCTATTATTATTATATCAGATTCTCATTAGAAATATACAACATAGACCCCTCACATACACGGGCACAAGGCAACTCCCAATCCCATGAGAATCTGATCCCTGAGCCAATCTGATAGGGGATGGGGCTCAGGCAGCAATGTGAGTGAGGAGTGACTACAAATACACATCAGGCTTCAGGCCCTGCATGCTGCTCACCTCCTGCTGTGCAGCCTGGTTCCTCAAAGACCACAATCTGGTACTGGCCCATAACCTGGGAATTAAGGATTCCCACCGTTCAAGTGGACCCACATTCCTACTGCAGAGCTGGTGAGGCAGATGAGGAAACCACAGCAATAACACTGAACCTTCTTGTGTAATTAGCATTCCTCAGGAAAACCTACAAAGAGGTCCTCTGCGGGGCAACTATCCATTGCCCAGCAGCTGAACTTGGCAAAGAAGGAAGAGACCGACTGCCATAACAACAAAACTCTGTGTCAGGTCTCAAGTTTCACACAATCTTTACAATACTTAAGATGATCTCTCTGGGGAAGGTGAAAAGAATTATAATTACATCTGTGAAAAAGTCTTGAGAAGAAAAAAAAAAAAAAAAGCCCTGCCATATGTTGTGTGGAAAATGTTTTGGAACTGAATAAATAGTATGGTGGGTGTGCCCCTTCCCCATTTTGTTTATACATCGACGTTATGCAAGCTGACTAGGGAACATGCATCCGTTTTTCTTCCAGAATAGAAATGCACTGGGTAATTTCATTTTATGACCATTAATAATATGGGTCTCTTTCTCTGCAAGCAGAGACATTTACAAACTTATAATCAGAGTTTGTGATCTGGGTGTGAAACAGTCATCCACAAGAGGCTGAGAGATACTTCCATCCAGGTTTCCCATCACGGGCAAATTACATGAAATATAAAAAGAACAAATAGTAAAAGATTCAGAACCACAGAAGAAGTAGAGAGAAGGCCACTTGTTTTAATGGACATCCCATCTTCTGGCAAAGAATTTTTCAGAGCCAACCGTCAGGCATTACTAGGTTTTAACCATCCAATTGCTTCTACACCCTACCCAAATTCCATCATGCTAACTGTTCTCATCAACTCTGTGTTGTAGGTAATTATTGCACTCTCAGACCAAAAGAAAAAGCAGAGGTCAAGGAAATGAATTGGTCTCTTAGGATTCCACATTTACCCCGTAGGCGAGTTCAGCCTGCCCAGTCACCACATTTGACTCCAAACCCTCACTCCTCTCTTGAAAACACGCCTTACTCAGAGGATGCTGAGAGCAAGAAAGTGTATACATGAGCACTGATACAACAAGACAGAGTCCAGTTGTATAAGGGAAGCTCTAGAACTGTGCAATAACATTATAAATAGATGACTCTTTAAAAAAAATATATCATTATTGGGGCTGGCCAGATAGCTCAGCAGATTAAGAGCCTGTTTAGGCAGGAACAGGGACAAGGGTTCTATCTGAATAGAACCATGCCTGCCCCACCCTAGGGCATGCTGAGATGGTGACTAAGGCTGGGCTTGGTGGCACACGCCTGTAATCCCAGTGCTTGGGAGGCTGATAACAGGAGGATCACTCTGAGTCTGATCTGTGTAGTGAGACCTTGTAGACCCTGTACTAAATACATTATTATATAAAGAGATATATAAATATCATGAGTGAATGATATTTATTATGTGCTTGATACACTTAATTTAACAATGCATCACCATATTTAATCCCCAGAGTAAGCCACTGAAAGGCAACCTGATATTAAGTTCTGCTTAAAGATGAAGAAACCAAAATTCAGAGAAGTTAAGCTCACAAGGGTGGAAAATAAAGGTGCTGGGTCTGGAAGCCACATCTATGACTCCAGGTCCTAGGTTTTTAGGATTGCAGTGCATCACTATGGAGGAGTGAGTGATACTAGTGATGGAATGTGAAATCAACTTTTGCAGCAAATGGTTAACAGGTTTCAGGGACTAAGGAATTTCTCAAGACTATTGAGAATTCCCATGTGACTCGATTCGAGGTCACCTTGAGTAGATTCATTCACTCAACAAAAATATATTTATCATCTTTATACATCACCCTATATCTGTGGTGATATTCAAGTGTTAGGCAGACTTTAAGCTTGGTGAGGGTAGAGACTGTAACGGAACTCCATAAATATCACGTGGTATAAATACTGATGTGAAAGGCAGAGTACTATAGGTGTTGAGATGTGCTAGTAAATGGATAGTAAATGAAACACTAAAATGCCCACCTTGCTACAGTATACATTATAGGAATAATAATGTGAATTAAGAGGAATTCACATAGAGTCATAGAGTGGCATTAACTTGGGTAGGTAGAATTCACTGAGATATCGTTTGGCTAGAGTTAAAGATAACACTAGAAAGGTTGAAAACCTAGTAGAGACTCTTTATGAATAATGATAATCCATCAATGACAATGCTTGAGGTGTTTGAAGAGAAGAAATGCAGGGGAAAGGTGTGAAGTCAAACAATAGTCATTCTCCACCTGGAGGACAACTAGAATGATCATCAAGCATTTCAAGTATATCAGCCTTGATTTTGGGGGCGTTACAGACAGAGTGGTTCTCATAGAAAGTAAGAGTTCCAGTTTGTCCATGGTAGATGTGAGTCTTATTAATGTGCATGTTGTTCTCGACATAGATGCTGTCCCTAACTGGACTCCCACTGCCTGCACTAACTACAGGGACATTTATATGTCCTGGGAGGTGAACAGTGAGCCTACAGTGGGGGGAGGGGGGTGGCAGAAACACCTCTTTCCTGACCCTGTTGGAGTCCCCTGATAATAAACACAGAACCTGTCCAGGGAAAAAGAACAAGAGTTTGAGCAGAACTGGCTCAGAACCAAGATCTACGTGATTTGTCTTCCTCAATCTGGCCAGTACCTTATCTCTTTCTTGCATATTTTCCCCCAAGTACCCTCCCTGATATCTTATCTAGCCTTATCTATTTCAATTTATCTTATCTTTTCTTATCATTTCCTCATATTATATTCATGCTTCATAGCCAGACTTTATCCATGATACTTAGAGCAAAGTCTTCCCCTCTGCCTACAGCACACTTACGAACCAGCATCTTGCAACAAAAATTAATCAAATTATCATCTTTTCAGACTCATACCAAGCCACCTACACTAGGAGGCCTACCTGGATTAAGAATCCTCCACATCAGGGGTATGTACCCTTAAATTTATTTATTTATTATTTATTTATTTTTAGATTTATTTAGTTTCATAAATTCCCATTCATCAGGGACCAAAGGATGAAGGTTACATATGAATCTGTGTGTTACACAATCACCTCACTCCCCTACTACAAACTCAGAACTTCTAAGGGGCTGTAGTTCTCAGCCCAGTGACTAAAGTCTCTAATGCAGATCCTAGAGAGTTAAATGACCCTTGCAGTGCTGTGAACATTAAACTCAGCCAAGGCCAATCTGTGGTCATTACTACCAGCACCTACAAAGGGTGTGGCACCATCCTCAGACATAGGCTGACTCAGGGTTCAGTCCTTGGTCCCGCGCCTGCTCTGCAACCCCTGGAGCTCAGCCCTAGGCTGCATTTCTGGGACCTTTCACACCAAAGGAAGTGTAAAAGGCAGAAAGACACTGAAGTGGGAGAGCTCATAGCTGACCACAGAGCTCTATGATGTCAGAAGTCGCTGCTGGAGAGGTTGTGGGAGCGGCACCCCAGGTAGAAGGCCACCAGCTCTTCAGCCCCATAGATATATTTTGCTTAATCCACAGAGGCTTAAAAAAATTGTTTAAACTCATTGTCAGTATTCAAAAGTTGAGACTTTTTCACATAAAACTGCAGATTTCTGTTTTCTATTGGAAAAACAGATCTAGCAGCACTTGGCCTGTTTTCCCCTCCATATGTTTCCAGTATGGTGCTATAGGCATTCACATTTAAAACTCCACATAAATAAGTACATCTATTACCTGTGATTATTTATTTACTATTTAAGCATTAAAGGAAAAAGTAGCTTATCAGAACGGTCTTTGTTTTCTCAGAGAATTCCCCTGCATCATTGATTTTCAGCAATCTTTGTACTTTTGTGTACAGGAAATTTTGAGACTAGGAAGGAGAAAGTTCCAAACAATGTTTCAGCCACTTTCAGCCTTCTACCCAGAAACTTCAGACCATGTAGTGATTTCTCTGCCACTTTAAAGGAAAATCCTTTACTCTTTGCTCTTAAGAAGCTAGCACAGATCAAATAGTGCGATTCGACATCACAGATAAAGAGAAGTGAGCCAGATCCTGGGGTTCCAGGCTCAGCTCTGCTCCCCATCTGCAAGGAATGGTTGCACAAGACCGTTATACTTTGTGCCTCTGTGGGAAAATGGGGCCACCATAGGGAACCTCAACTCTAGCCTAAGGGTGATAAGAAGCTATTTTGTTTGTTTGTTTGTTTGTTTTTGTACCCAGAATAGAACTCAGGCCCTTGTGCTTCCCAGGCAGGTGCTTGTGCCACTGAGGTACATCCCCAGCTTGATTGGAATTTATTAAGTTTTTTAAGTACATAACAGCTATTAATGGGCTGAGATTTCATAGATTCCCTCTAGACATTATGTGGAGAATGGGCTTTGTGGATGAAAAGGAGGCACTAAGGAAGGAGAAAGGGATTGGCTTAGAGATAGCTGGAGTGACCAAGGCTAGAAACGCTGGTTGCTACTAAAGGCTGCTCTGATAAATGGACACATACTTAGTGTCTTAAAACAAGGCAACTCTTATGTTACAGCTCTGGAAGTCACAAGTCTGATGGGTATGACTCTAGGCTAAAATACAAAGTGCAGGGCCAGGCAGGATGTGTCCACTAGCAGAGGACACAGTCCCCTCCCTAGCTTCCAAAGACAGTTCATATCCCTTGCCTCCTGGCCTCTTCTTTTATTTTCAAATCCAGTAATACAGACCCCCTGAGCCTTCTTGGATTGCAACCTGACTTTCACCTTCTCATAAGGGCTCTGATGATTACCCTGAAAATTGATGGATAACCTAGATAATTTCTCATCTCAAAACATTTATTTCAAACACACCTGCCAGTCCTTTTGCCAAGTAAGGAATGTAGGAGAGGTAGGATACCATATTCATAGGTTGCATCATGTAGACATCTTTGACAAGGAAAGTACTGTAGGTAAAAAGAAAAATGATAGAAAGGAATATATATATAATATATGATATATGATATATAATATTTACAATTATATATAATATAAATATATAATTATATAAATATTTTTTTCAGAGATTTTCTTCCAAAAATTCTTTCTTACACCATACACCATAAATGGGAAATAAACCCCTTTTAGTAGTGAGATTACTTGATTTTAAGAAAGAATAAGTGAAATTACATGTGTGTATATATGATTCAGTATGTACATACAGCTATGTATACACATATATAGAATGCGTATATATTTATATTCTTACATATGTGCTTGTGTATGTCTACATATAGGCACAATTGCATGTGTGACTTTTGATCCCACAGAATTTCATCCTGGCCCCAACACTGATTATCTGAGTACTCTTGGACAGGTCATTCATGCTCTCTGAGCCTCAGCTTTTGCCCTTCCACATGGTAAGGCTTTCTCTAGATCAGCTGGGATGGTTGTACATGGAACTTGATATAAAGCCTAGACATAAACAAAGCTCAGAATCCATGACTCCTTACCTCTGAATCTGAAACTTAAGTAATTTCTGTTTTCTCTTCCAGCCAACTACCCTGTCATGGTTCCTCCCTGCAGGAGGATTCAATTCTTGCAGGTTAATATGGTTCTCACTGAGATGCTGATAGATAGGCCCAAAAGATCAAAGTCCTGGGCAAGTTAAGTGGCTTATGTAATTTCACAAAGAAAAGTGATCAAAAGAGTTAGAAGAGCTGCCAGAATTGCTGAGTTACACACAAAGCTAATCTGTGTATAAGCAATAAACATTTTCTTGTTCACGAATGATGCCTGGGAACCTGCTCCAAGTGCAAGATGCTGCGCTTGTTCCTTACAGGTATAATTTCCCCTGCCATTTTCGTGTGAACTTCAGAGGGGCTGCTTCACTATGATTCTCAGAAGACACAGCAGTTAAGAGAAGTTTAGTCACTTGCCCAAAACAGTATTATTTCAGTGATAGAGCAGATAAGTTTACCTGATCCCAAAGCCCTTGCTTATAATATTCAATATCCTCTACCAGTCAGCTATGTCTTAACTAGATAAAATACACATATTTTATAATAGCTACTAACATTTTTTCAGATTTAGGTCCTATCACAACCAATTTTAATGGATGAAAAGAAGCTCCTGGATGTGTTCTATAACCCTTGTTTTCATTATTTAACTTGATCTCTACATAAAGATTTTATCATCATTTTGTGAATATAGAAACTGCATCTCAGAAGGCTGGAAAACTTCCCCAAAACTAAAAAATTTCTAATGGGATTCTAGATCTTAGGAGCAGATTGTTTTAATCCAAACTCATTTCGGTTTAGTAAGAAATACTGAGACAACTTACATCATAACTGGCAGCCAGAGAGAAAGAAGCAACTCCTTCAAGTAAAAACAGTGAGCCAGTAGAGAGGTTGCATTAGTCTACTTTGTAGTATTATACTAAAACATAATAAATGTTACAGACATTAAAAAAAAAAAAGAGGCTTAACTCAATTTTGGAGGTTAAATTGCATGACACCAGCATCCAACTGGCTTTGGTGAACAATCACTCAGGTAGCATCACAAGGCCAGCAGAGCATGCAAGAATAAGAAAACAGGAGATGAGAAGGATGCCATGCTGGCCCTGCCCCTGGAGTGCGCTGAGATGGCAATTGAGACTGGGCATGGTGGCGTGCTCCTGTAATGCCAGCACTTGGGAGGCTGTAAACAGGAGAATCACTAAGAGTCCGATCTAATAGTGAGACCCTGAACACCCTGTAGACCCTTTTTTTCCTAAAATAGGAAAAAAAAAAAAAAAAAAAGGAGATGAGAAAGAATGCTTTTGGAATTTGGGTCCTTAACAGAACCCTCTTATGAGAGCTAACTGTGGTTTCATGCAGACTACATCGGTTCCTTCTGAGGACAGACTTCCCAGTGTCCTTCTACTAGATCTGATCTCTTAACATCTTCACACGGGTGCCCAAGATTCCAATGCACCAACCGTAAAGGACAAACCATATCCTTAGCTATAACAGGGGCTGAAAGGAGAGACTTGGGCACCAGACAGACTCATGCTCAGGCGCCAACTTTCCATTTCTTTGACGCATACCCTCATGAGATTTTTCAGAACTCAATTAGTAAAAGGCATAGTTGGCTCATGTATCAAATGGAGATAATAATATTGACCACAGACTTTCCAGAAGGGTTAAATCTAAATTAAAATCACTGAACATGTAGCGAATGGTGGTTCTTAGTGACACGACTGAGTCTAGAGTCCAGGACTCTGGTCTCCCAGACTGATATATATTCCAGTAAAACTCCAGGTCTCTTTGCCGTCTTCAGTTGAATTTGCATACATAGTGGTCTAATGTAATAGGCAGAGTCTTCTGTACATCTAAACAGAGTAATTCTGAAGCAGATTAACCATGCCAACTATATTCTCTTAAGAGCTTCATGCAGCTTTCTTTATCTCTCCGTATTTTAGCAGATGGGAAAATTGTCACCCTGTGCAAGCCCAAGCCTAAATAATGAGACTATCATTCGAGGGAGGACAGATTCTTTACGTATAAGTTTTATAAGGCTGAAAGAAATTGGTTACCTTTGGTGAGCCCGTGATAGAGAAATGTTAATGTCTTCTTAAATAAAGTTTTCAGAAAAAGAAAAATCCTCATGTATGAATGTTTTATTATTCATATTAAGCTCACTAAACTGTCCAGCAGTTCTTTTTTCATTTAAGAAGCCTTAAATTTGAGACATAAACTTCCTGACAGTGTGGGTCCCTTTAAAGGTGATATACGTTCTGACAGCAAAGAAATAAGACCAGTTCAGTGTTCTAACCACAGGATGGTAAAAGTCATGGTCAGGTTAGAAGAATCAATTAGAGTGGGAATGAGGCTGTGTAAATTTCAAGACTCAAATGGCAAAATATGAAGACAGGACTGAATTTAAAGCCTTGATGTGATTGTATTTCATTTCCTGATTGGCAAGACAACTCTAAATGGTATATTAAATTGGGTTTAAAAAATAAACAGTGTTCTTCCTTCTTAAAACAACATAAAGGGCAAAAAAAAATCCAGGGAAGAACAACAACAAATATGAGGATTTATATGGATATTTGCAGAAAAACAGAAAGCCTGGGGGAAAATGTATTTGAAGCCAGAATTCTAGAAGGGGAGACAGTTGGTCTTCAAGTCATCAGCTGAAAGGGCTGTATTAATAGTTGGAACATGCATGCCTCGCTGGGTCCTGGCCTGCTGTGAGTCTGTGCTGTGCGTGTATCAGCTACAGATCTGATATTTACAGGCAAACAATAGCTTTGGGATCTTAAAGTAGATACTTGAAGGGTGTTGGTGGTTCTCAGCTCCTCTAATATAAGCAGAGAACATTTTGGTTAAAGCACCAGGGTCTGGAAGACCATCCTGGCCCAGACACTTTCCATGTGTAGCCAGCAATAACCCTTGTTGAGACTCAATTTGTCATCTGTAAAACAGAGGTATTAATTGGGCCTAATTTGCACGGTTGTAGTTAAGATAATTCCATTTAGGCATGGAATGTAGCATACTTCTTGGTTTGTAGCAATCACCTGAAAACTGTATTATCAAGCAATTATTCAATATAGGAAAGAATCATTGACTTGAAGTTTAGAAGAGGCAATAAGGTATTTTCATCTCCAAACTTTACCCCTCACTAGCCATGCCCATCTTTCCTTGCATCGAATCCATATGTCCAGTATTAGCATCACCTCTATGCAACCTTTAGTAATAATCTTACCAACCAAGAAAGAGGTTAGTGTGGCAACAAGACACTGCATTTGCAGCATCCCAGACTGTCAGTGGCCCACAGAGACAGGGTGAAAGCCTAAAGACATCACCACGCTTCCTGGAGCCTCAGCCTTTTATCTGTGCAAGGGAATCAGAATTTCATCTTGTCTACCTTGCAAGTCTAGAGGAAGAATCAACTAACACAAGAGGATGTAAGGTTCCTGCAAATGGTAGCTCAATGTTGAGGCATTGGCAGGCAGGGTTGCAGTGGCCTTGGAAACCCATATTTTTTCCCATTTATGTATTTGGTACAAGTACAGCTTGGACTCATAGTGATCCTCCTGTTTCAGCCTCCCCAGCACTGGGATTACAAACATGCATCACCACTCTGGGACTTGTTCGCTGGCTCAGCACACACCAGGGACAGGGCCAGTGTGGCATCGAACCTTAGTCTGCTGAGCTATCTTGCAGGCCCTGAAGACCAATACTGACCTTACCCCATTTAGACCTTATCCTTAAATACCAGTTGCTCTACTAATGATTCTAATCTAACTCTTAGCCTTCAAATCATCCATTCTCTATTTTTCACTTAGGAAGGAAAGCAAAGAAGAGAAAAATCATAAAATAAGCCAGACTCATAATAGTAGAAAAGTACAGCCAGAGCAGCACTGGCAGCACGCATGTCCGTGGCCTCTCCATCCCAGGGCAGACTTCAAAAACCATCATTCTTTCACTGAGGCCAGGCATAGCATCAAGATCATGGTTAATACAGTGCTCAAACAAACCCCTCAATTTCTGTTCGTGAGCAACACCATCATCGAATGGAAGACCCATTTAAATAGACAACAGACAACAAATAATAAAATTTTGAGCCCTGGAGTCAGATTTGGTTTCTAATCTCAGATTCAGCACTTATTAACTGGAAAATCACTATGAGCCTCCTTCTCTGTAAAATGAAACATAAATATCTACTTCACAGGAAAGCTGTGATATTTCAAATAGAAACATATCTGCCAAATGGCAAAAATACAGTCATAGTGATTATTATTAACATTAAAAAGTAAAAAGGATCAAGATGTGCTACATATTGGTATACCCCCATGCATATATTTATTGTGTATCACAACCAAAGACTAATTTAGATTAAAAAGAAAAAACTTGCTTTTCCTTATTGAATGCTGTCTTAAAGCTAACTTCTCCCATTTTTCTTTCCAAAAATCAAGTCAGACATAGTGGATCATGCCTCAGGATGGCTGAGGCAGAAAGACTTCAAGTTTAACCCTATCCTGGTCAGCCCAGTGACATAGCAGTAGGTGGCCCTTTATTGTGTAGCAATTCTTCTTATTGCTAATACTAATTTTATAATATTGAGCATAATGTAGCACTTTTCTGAGCCTCAGTTTCCCATTTATAAAATATGGAAATGATTTATGGTACTGAAAGAATGAAATGGTGCTTTATCCATAATATGGACTCCAGGTTAACATTTTAGTATTTGAAAAGAAAGAATAACATTGAGTATAACAGAATCAACTATTCTACTGGAAGTACTAGAGAAGAAACATTTTCCTGAGAAGGTTAGAGTGAGATCAGCAAAATATCAAAGCAATCTCTCTCTCTCTGTCTCTCTCTCTCTCTCTGTCTCTCTGTCTCTGTCTCTCTCTGTCTCTCTGTCTCTGTCTCTCT
>NDGM011253039.1:1235-11540 GCA_002564305.1 Octomys mimax | reverse complement strand
TCTCTGTCTCTCTGTCTCTGTCTCTCTCTGTGTCTCTCTCTGTCTCTCTGTCTCTGTCTCTCTCTGTCTCTGTCTCTCTCTGTCTCTCTCTGTATCTCTCTGTCTCTGTCTGTCTGTCTGTCTCTCTCTCTCTCTCCCGTTCCCTCCCTTCCTCCTTGTCAGATTTGTTTGTTTCCACACAATTTCCTCTATATAATGAAATGAGCTGATTGTAAATGAATGGTGTGTGTGTGTGTGTGTGTGTGTGTGTGTGTGTACAGTGCACTTATTGGCTGAAGGTTATTTATATGTCACATATGAGACCACCCCTTAGGCCTACCACAGAATCCCACACTTATCACCATATTTTAATGTCCGTCTCCACATGATGTGTCCTGTGACCTGAACATTATATGAACTAAAGGGAATATCATATACTCCAAACCTTTTTTTGGCAATTCTCAACACCCATGTGCTTAACATAGGCATTGGTAATTCCTACAATTAAAAAATAGATCAGTTAAACAGAGCACTGCTCCAACATTATCTGACCACAGAGATATTTTTCAGGTTAATGCCTTCTTAGAGTCCTGCATAATTACTACTTAGAAAATGTTATTATGTTAAATTCCCCCAAATGACCAATCCAGAAAAAATTGCATCAGAACATTCCTTATGATTATCAGACAGCACAGACAGTAGATACAAAATACAGATTCAAGCAACAGCTTGCTTCTTGTATGCAAAGTTGTGTCTCCCCAGAGGCAGTGTCATAGCCAGTACCTGTGAATGTGCCCTCATTTGAAAATAGGTTATATTGGTCAGATTTCCCTTCACTGAAACACAACACCCAACACCCACAACTGAAATGAGGAAAGGTTTCAGTTGGCTCCTGATTTCTGTGTACTCCAGCCCATGGTCAGCTGCCTCCAAGACGGAAATGTCATCGTGGAATGGCATCGTAGTGACATTTAGTTTGTGGCAGCTGTGAAGCACAGCAGGGGAACAGCACCAGAGAGGAAGGGGCAAGGGGTGATGCATAGTCCACAGGGTCACACCTCCCTACTCCACCTGGGTATGCTTAGAAGTGTGCCCTATGGTCCCCTAGGTTTCTGCTTTCTCCCAAGTTGATCTATTCTGAATAATAATCACAGCGTCCTGCCAGACATAGTCAACTGAAGATGAGGTTACTGGATTAGGGTGGCCCCTCAGTGGAATCAGTGGATCCTGTAAAGGGAGAGAGACTTTCAGAGGATCACAGGGTAGACACAGGGAACAAGGGCATGAGATGATACATCAGAAATTAGAATTATGCTGCCACATGTCAAAGAACAGGCAAGGAAAGGTCTTCACTCAGGGGCTTCAGATCCAGCATAGCACTTCCAGTATCTTGACTATAGACTCCTGGCCTCTATTGCATGAGCAAATAAATGCCCTATTGTTCACATCTACCAGTCTGTAGTATTTTACACAGGCAGCCCAAGGAAACGAAAGCATTTTGCTACCAGACTTTTCTACTAAATTACTGGTTGCTCCTTCACAGTATCTTGGTTTCTACTCATCTTCCCCACCACTAAGTGTTGGAGTATCCCAGGTGGAAAACCTTGAATCCTTTCTTAACTCTGTGTAGCGTCACTGCACACAGTGCCAGGACCTTGGCTTTTATATATCTGCAATGCATGATGAATGCATTCATCACTTTGACCTCCTCCATCTCCCACACACCTGTGGCTGTGGCCACCATCACCTTGCTTGATGAACACAACATGATATCCTCTGACCCTTCTTTACTTCACCTTTACTGTGTACTTTTAATACAGAAATTAGAGTCACTACATTAAAGCATAAACCCACCCATACCCTTTCCATGTCAGGAATCCTCCAAAGGCATCATTTCACCTGTAGAATGACGTCCTAAATCCTCACCTAATCCTACAACCCTGCACTCAGATTTCACTCTCATCTCATTTCTTCTCACACATCTCGTCACCCAGCTCCAGTCGCACTGGCTTTATTGAAAATCTAGTGAACAGGATGTACAGCCTTGAGGACTTCACCTTTGTTATGTTCTCAGCCCACAGCATCTTCCTCCCGATGTCCACATGCATGTCTCCTTGCTTCAACCAAGTCTCTCAGACTGAGCCTCTTCAGGAAGTCCTTACCTCACTACCTTGTAGAAAGGCAACCTGCCCAAACATGCTCTACTTCCATAGGCCTAGCTTTCTAAAATTTCTCACTCTCTCTTTAAGCCATAAGTGCTAAAGATAAAACAAGCAGCTTTATGCCAAAGATCTCACAAACAGAGAGTGATCTTGAATTATGAGGGTTATATATCCCCTTGTTAGAGGAAAAGCAGTTTTTAAAGCCACTCTCTATGTAAATAATCAAAATCTTCAGTTTCACCTATAAAATGTGAATTGAATTTTTAAACTTTCTACAAGAAAATATTGTTACATTAATACTCAAGTATTGCATATTTTAAGAAATAATGAAAAATATGTCATATTTTTCTTCATAGTTCTTCAAAGCAGCTTTTCACATAAAACTCTTACAACCATACTGTAATAGTGACAATCAACATTAATTGAAAGCTTTCTATACACTAGGGTATCTCAGCCATTCTCTCATTTAGACCTAGAAGGAAGATAGTATTATTGCTTGAGTCTTAACCCTGGCATTACTGAGATAATCATGAACCCCACTTTACAGAAAGAACAACTAAGTCCCAAGAGACTAAGAAAGTATCTTAATAGTGTATGACTACTAAGCAGTAAAACAGAAATTCCAAGCCAGGTTTTTTGTTTTGTTTTGTTTTGTTTTTTGTTTTTTGTTTTTGCATTTTGGGGAAGGGTCTACAGGGTGTTCAGGGTCTCACTACTAGATTAGACTCACAGTGATCCACCTATTTACAGCCTTCCAAGACCTGGGATTACAGGCATGTACCACCACGCCCAGTCTCAATTGCCTTCTCAGCGTGCCCGGGGGCGGGGCTGAGGCAGCAGGCCCAGGGATCAAACCCACGGCCCCTGTGTCTGCCTAAGTAGGTGCTTTAATCTGCTGAGCTATTTGGCTATCCCAAGCCAGGCATTTTGATTTTGCAACATATTGTCTGGACTAAAATGTTACTACACAACAAAGTTAGCAAGAAGAAATGGGTACACGATCATTTACAGTTATTATTACTTTTATTTTATAAACATCAGACTCAGTGAGAGGCAAAAGCTCACCCAAGCTCAGAGACAAAAGTCAGTCTTAGCTTGAGCTTCCAGATCATATTTCAAGAGGACCTTTCAGTAATGAAATGTGCCCAACTACACTAGCATGCAGGTGGCAGGGGAGACATACAGTGAAGAAGACATTCAAGTACCAGAAAGAGCCCAGGGCTATATGCACATCAGGGATATGGCTCCAAGAGGAAAATTAACCTGCCAAAGGTCCAAAGGTCACAGAGTCAACTCTTGAGTCTCCCTCCTCAAGGAATCCTCAAAGGTCCATTTTTCTGTATTCACCTAGATAGATACCCATGACATATGACATAAGCCACCAGGTCATATAAACATAATGTCCCAAACTAATACACTGGATAGAAATAATAATGTTTTGCATGTTTTTACACATCCATGAATCTAGTTCAAGGGAATAGAGGCTCTGTTTTATGGCTTGCTTTTTTATTTTGTTATTATTTGGTGGCTATTTTCGTAACATCTTTTGGAGATTAAGTCCAATTAGGAAACAGATGGCTCTGAAATATTGTCAAACATATCAGATCAGCAGCAAATCACTGACTTAATTATGTAAATAATTAAAATGTATATTTATACCTGATCGTCCAAATGAGGGTGAAAAGTGCAACTCAGGGGTGGTTGTGAGCCCTGGCAAAGAGGTCCAAAGTAAGTCATGTCCCAGAAACTCTTTGGTGCCTCCTCCACCCCCCATCCTGGAGGGAATTTGAGGGACAGAATTAAGAGCCACACGAAAGAAACAAAGGCCTCTGGGCATGCCAGGATGTGAAGCTGGGATTGGTAAAGGAGCCTCTCTAAAAGGAAACAGGAAGTCTTCACCTCTATGGCTTTATTCCTGTTTCACCTCTTCCAAGGCCAGGCACATGCTCACTCTTGCTCACAGAACCCTGATCCCTTTCCATACCCACCACCAGATTCACCTGCCAGTAATGCCTCTGTTTTGCCTACTTGTCCCCACTTTACCAAAAGAATCACTCACCAGGGCTGGGGGCACTTGCTCAAGTTACAGTGCATGTGTAGCATCCAAAAGGCCCTAGGTTTGATGATGATGATGATGATGATGATGATGATAATAAATGGTTTATATCACAACAGTTAATACAACAAGTTTTGAGGAAAGAGTTGTGTTCACATCCTGACTTTGTCATCTGACACGGGTTTACCCTCTATAAACATGGGGATAAAAACCACTGAGAAATCTATGGCATACTTCTTGTGAGCTCAGTTTTGCATGACTTTACAGAGCTGGCCGCACTTCCTGATTACAGCATCCCTGGGTGACTGTTTGCACTTCACAGAGAAGGAAGTGAAATTCTGAGATCATAAGCAGTTTACCAGTATTACCTCTGAACAGACTGGCCTGTTTTGTGATCTAAAAGCCAAAGCACCAGTCCCTTAAGTGAAAAAGAAGCCCCTTTCTCCTTCGTACATGTAGGCAGCCGGGCGTGCTCTTTGTAGGTCCATAAGCAAGGGTTTACCTCCTTCTGCTTGCTCTTCAGCATCTTCAGCACAGCGGCCAGACCCTAGTTGGTTATTTCAGCTGCAGCTGTGACTCCTTCATGCCAAGCTTTAGGGAGGAAAGAGGCCTCTCCCCTCACTCTCAAGGCAAGACTCAGCAAGGGTGCAGATTACCTCCAACCAGCCAAATTTTTTCATATGACCACACCTCACTTGAACGGACGTTGGAAAAAAAAAATCTTTGTTCTGAGTAGTCTTGAGTCTAGCCATGGGAACTAGCCTCCAAGATGGCCTCCAAGGATCTTCCCTTCTCCATATGTGTGTGGTCCTTGCCCACAACTGGTCAGTATTGGCTTATTTGATGAACAGACTACAGTATAAGTGGCAGGGAATGGCTCCCAATTTAGGTTCAAGAGATAGCTCATTTTCTGCCTTTGTCCCCTGGATCACTCATTTTGCTTCTGCTCACCACCATTGTGAAGATGCTAAAATGTAACTCAAAGGATCCTGTTCCTCAGGTAAGCTGTAGTAAATGTTCGTGCAAGAGGAAAGGAATACGGTGACCAGAACTGGCAATTGAGTTCTAGTTAAGTTTTACCATGGGTTGATATAACTGCTTAGTCTGCTTCTTCCTCACTTAGAAGAACTGGACCTCAACTTCCCCATCACAGGAGTGAGCAGTCCAGCCCTGCAGCATGAGGCCTGCAAAGTCAACCTTCAAGGGACCACTGCTACAATGGACACGGAGACTCAGCCAGAAAGCTGCTTCCAAACTCCAGATGCACTGAAACCATGAACAACAATGACTGAGAAATTTGCTACCCAATAGGTAAGTAATATATCAGCTGGTGGTTAGAAGTGCTACTGTAGAGGAAGGAGACGACAGATACCTGGAACTCTTTGTACTCTATTGCACATATGTTTATCTGTAAGGAAGGCAGGTTTCAAGCCTTCATGGTCTAAATTAGGAACCTGTGTCTTTAACTAACACTCTAGATGTCTTTCTCTGGATTCTTGTAGGGACTATTTCCTTTAGCGACCCAGTACATCTTCAATTGTAGGTGGCCTTGCTTGGTTCTCCAGACTTTTCACACTTGAAAACATGTACTCTCTTCTTTTCCTTAAATGTAGGAGCCCATGTATTCTTTATGCTCCTTTATTTCCTTCCTTCCTTTCTGTCTCCTTTCCTCGCTTCTTCCTCAGTTTTATTTCTTTGTGCCATTTTCATAGGGCGTCTCTTATAGGACATCTAAAAAGCAAATGAGAGCAGTAGCGAGAATGTAGACAAAGGATAATATCAAAACTGTCCATAAGACACTCCCAGGAGAAATACCTTATTCCTTCCACTGTACCCTGTTCCTTAGAAGCCAGTAACTAGAGCAGCCCATAGTTAAGGGTAGGTATTTACATGATGACAGGAATACTAGAGGCAGAATCACTGGAGGCTTCTTTTTCTTTTTTGTTTCTCCCTTCCTTTCTTCCTTCTATATTAGCTGCTAATTTCTATGAAATCAGGTTCTTCCATCTCTCCATTTATCCAACTTTTCAGCCTCTGATTTTCACCGGTGAGATGAGGACAAGTATCTCATGTGCTTGCTGGATAAATTCAATCTTAATCTGTGTAATGCATAGGTACAACATCCAGAACGGAAGTGTCCAATGAACGGCAACTACTGCAGTGACCATTAGCCCCTTCTCCGAGTCCTGATGGAAGAGCCCTCACACACCAGTGCACTGCTTTAGGGCTGCCTGCATAGTCTTTTATCCACAGCTGCATTGAATATTTGCTGGCAATTCAGAAGGGAAGTATCTGTCACCAGTCTATCAAGGACGAAACAGACTCTACGGGGTGACATCAACTGATGCTGAAACTTGAACTAGAACTCAGTTGCCAGTTCTAGCCACTATGTACTTTTCCTCTTGCATGAAAATTTACTACATCTTACCTGAGGAACAGGATCATTTGGGTTGGAATTTCTTTCTTTCTCCTTCTTTTGTCCTTTGGAAGCAGCTTTCCCAGTCCTCAAAGGTAAAGGGCTGTCACAGGAAACCACAGTCTTTGGGAGACACATGGAGCGTCAAGGGTGGCTGGAGCTGCCAACAAGCAACCACCTTACATAGGGCCCCTTGCCCTCTCATGAGCAGGCTGCAGAGCTCACAGATCTGCTGCTGGGCCCAGGAGCCCATTGCATTTCCTGCCCAAGGCAGGGACAGTATGTAACGGTAACCACAATATCATCCGATGAAATGTTGCCCTTCCTTCTCCTTTTAAAGTTCCAGTCAAAATTCAACCAACCAGATAATAGTCTTTGGGTTGTGTGAATTTTAAAGGATTATGGAGGATACTAAAAAGCTTACAGCTATGGCATCTCAAAGTAACAGGAACTTTCTAGTCATAAGAGCAGCTTCAAAAGCAACAAGCTGCAGGAAGAGGACGGAGTGGGCATCGGTAGAAGCAACTACTTAAAAGAACGTGTGTGGAGGTTCCTAAAACCTAACTGTGCTGTTGAATTACCTGGTGAGATTATCATTTCCTAACCCAGTTTTACCTGGAAATGATTTTTAGATTTTTATGTTCAGTGTGAAGTGTGGGACAAATATTTTTGAAAGAGTTTCATTGTGCAGCATGATAATATATATATATATATATATATATATATATATATATATTTACAACAGCCAAGTAAATCAACACATTCATCATCATCACCTGGTGAGATAATTTCAAACATGCATTCTCAGATCCATACTCAGACCTTTTAAATCCAAATTTGTCTTTGTGGTTCTGTGACTCTAGACCTTTCACCATCGCAAGTGATTTTGATAGACAGCCAGGCTTGAGAGTCATGAGCCTAACTGGAAACAATTCAAGCATCCACCTGAGGTTGACCTGATCAGGTGATTCAAAGAGCAGCTCCACTCCACCCTGGGCTCCACTGGGACGTTTGCATCCTGGTAGTGAAGGCAGGGCTGGGAGTCCTGGGAAGGGAATGGTGTCAGGAAGCAAAGAGAAGCATCTCAGCTTCCAGTTTTAATCAGGGCATGCTACATTTATCTTTTCACACTACCATCACAGATGCATTTGAACAAATGCTGGGCTACCTCAAAAAAGGCTTGAAAGCAGCTGAACTAGATGACCTTTAATTTATTTAATCAATAAAGAGTTACCAACTGTCTGGTGCATGCCAGCCTCTGTGCAAAATCAAAGCTGAGTCCAATGTGCTTCCTTTTCCCTGGGATCTCACCACTGAGAGGAAAAGAGAATGAACGGGTTGCTCAGAGGCACCAAAGCAATGCTATTACCAGAGGGGTGCAAGCACAGTGTCATCCCCTGGCTGTGTAGGAGGAGTTCTCGTGTTGTTAGGAAAAGCAGAAGTGACAATATGTGGAAAGGTGTGGGGGTCTGAAGATGTGGGGATGATCTGAGCACTAGAATGTGTCTCTAGCTTAGCAGGCACAGGGTGAAGAGGCCACAAGCTGGCTGACCCTTGGAGCAAAGCTCACCTCTGGCTTCACACCAACGTGAGGGGTTACGGCTAAAAGACCTAGAGAACCAGAGAATCTTTATGACAGAAGAAAATGCTATTCACTCCTCAAAATGGTCATTTTGCCCCTTAGCAGACATACAACAATGTCCAGAGATAGTTTTGATTTGGGGTGAATGGAAGGCATCAGAGATACAGAGAAACATCTCCAATGTACAGGAAACCCCACAATAAGGAGGTAGGCAGTCAAAAATGACATTAATATGGAGAAGGAAACTGACAGCTATAGGAAAGCACTAACAATTCTCATCAGGGAATTTAAACTCACTGGCAAGGGTGTATGAGAGCTCTTGTGGGGAATGGAAGAAGGTAGGGATGATCTGTGAAGGGATTCAGGTCCAACACTGCTCTTCCACCATGCTGATGTCTCAAAGGGCAAAGAGGAAGAGTTCTTGCCTATCATGTCCTGAAGACCAAATGGATAACTGGAGCTCAGAAAGGGCCTGGGATCTGTCCAGGCTCTCAGACCCAGCCTACAAGTAGAGCCCAGATATTCTGTGGCCCAACGTTCAACACATTCTAATATTTGACCCTTGACTCTTCCTAAACTTTGCAAGCATTTCTCCCCCTCCCTCAGTTCTGTCGTGTCCTACAGCAAGCTTTCTGCTTCCACTCCTATGTGGAATTTGGCATCTAAAGTCTCTGTGCTTAGGACTCTGCTAGAAGACCTGTTTAGAAGGCCATCTGCCTGCACTGGAGGCTCAACTCTGTGTGGGGAGAGCAGGGTGTAGCTCAGGAGTCAGATGTAAGTTCAAGGCAAGTCTCACCCCCATGAGCAGCATGATCCTGGGAAAATCATTTCACTTCTGAGCGCTAGTTTCTTCATCTGTAAAAAGAGGGACATTGGAGTCCTGGCCTGAAAAAGAAGAAAGGAGAAAATAGGAGTTAAAGTGCCAGCAAAGACATAGGATCTCAAAGAGTTTTTGAGGTCGTCCACCTGAAGTCTCCATACAATGAAGAGAAGACCCAAGTAGATGGCAGTTAGAAGGATATCTAAAAAGATACCCCCTTTGCAAGCCCTATGTCAGGTACCACAGCAGGAAATAACTCTAGTGACAAAGTTTCCTTCCAGAATCTAACCTTGTTCTCACTGTAGAGAAGTTCATCTGCTAAACTGGCTCCATAGGGGGAAAAACGTCCTTTCTGACCTCTGCCTAATGAGCCCATTGCTATCTTTGAAACGAGTAATAATTTGGATTCTTGAGGTGAAGGAATCCCTAGAAATTTTATGGCAGCCTACACTGAACTAACAAAAACTCCACAAATACACTGGTGTTACATATTATGTGCCCTGCCAGCCCTCAGCCCTTGGGCACAGGGACTCCAGGCCGGGGCACAGTGATCTGGATAGCTGGGGACAGAACAGACTTTTCCCTGCCACAGCTTTCTTCCCACACATGAATACTGGGGCACTGCTCTAGATCCCAGAACCTTCTGTCAGACTCCCCATCTCTCCCAGTGTTGATTTGCACATCTCTTTAACCCTGGTTAGCCACCCACTTTATATCTCTTCCAGCAGTCCCCAGTTTATCCTTCATTAGTGTCACTCACAATTGCTCACATTCATGGTTCTCATAGTTAAAACACTTTCATACACCCCCAGAAGGAATATTACAAAGAAAAACCTTTCAGCTTATTATTCCCAAATTCCAAATTCATTCCATTTTTTAAAACATGAATTTATTCAGTCTTAACCACAGGTGTTCCTGGCTCTGTGCTAGACTTTTAGGATATAGGAATGAGCAATCTGACATGGCCTCAGCGCTCTGGATGACTTTAATGCCTCTATGAGGAAGGAAATGCCCGAAAGACACCTACAAGAGACAACAAAGCAAAGAGGCAGAGAGGACTTCACAAAATAGACACTTAAACTGTCATCCTAAAGGAGAGCAGGAATTTGGTAGATAAGTTAGCCCAAGAGGGCAAAGCACAGGTAAGGCCCATGCGAAGATCTATATTTGTAGAACACCACATTGAATGAGTAGAATTAGAAGTCCAGTCTTGGCCAGGGAGATGGCTCAGTGGAATAAGTGCTTGCCATGCAAGCACAAGGGCCTGAGTTCAATCCCCGGTTCCGAAAA
>NDGM011253035.1:9733-20331 GCA_002564305.1 Octomys mimax | reverse complement strand
AAAAAAAAAAAAAAAAAAAAAAAAAAAAAAGGAGGGCAGATAGAAATTCTGGAGTTGAAAAGCATAAATGAAATGAAAAATTTAAGAGGGGTTCAGAAGCAGATATAAATTGACAAAAAAGAGAGTAATTGTGAAGAGAGGGCAACTGATTATTACACAGTTTGAGGGAGGAAAGGAAATTAAAAAAAAACAAAAAACATATATATATATATAAAACCCAAACCCAACCCAACCCAACCCAACCAAAACTCCCCAAGTAGAGCTCCAAAACATGAAAAAACAAACGGCCAGAGTCTGTGGGACACCACCCCACGCGCCAACCTGCACCACGCAAACCAAAGCAATAGCGAGTCGTACTTCACAGCCAGCAGGACGCTTGTAAGCAGGACACAGAGGTCACCAGTACTGCACACTTGTGCTTCGGGGTAATGTAAAATGCTGCCATTACTGTACAAAATCTTCATCCCTCAACCCTCAAGCACAAAATACCCTCACCCGTGGCAGGCATGGTGGCACACGGTTGTAATCCCAGCACTCAGGAGGCTGAGGAAGGAGGATCGCTGTAAATTTACAGAATGCGCTCCAGGCCAGCCGAAACTACACAGTGAGACTGTCTCGGTAAACAACAGAAGAAACACCTTGGTCTACTGGTATCCCCACCCAAGAGAACAAAATCAACCGCTTCCACTAAAATCTGCACAGAAATATCCGTAGCAGCATTACTCATACTAGCCAAAGGGTAGAAGCAATCTAAGTGCTTATTAAACTGTGAATGGACCAACAAAATTTGGTGTCTCCTACACAAGGAAATACTCTTCAGTCATTCCAAGAAATGAAACACTGATATGTACTAACACAGAGCTATATCTTGGAAAAACTATGTATGTGAAAAAAGTCAGACACAAATGGTCAGGCTTCCTACGATTTCATTCCTAGGAAATGTTTTGAACAGGCAGTCAGAGACAGGAAGCAGATTAGTGGCTTTAAGTGGCCATGAGCAGGGAAGGTAATAGGTGCTGAATGCTTAACAGGAATGGAGCATTTTAGTTTGTAGGGGTTGTCTCAGTCTGTCTTCTGCTGCTGCAACAAAATACCCAAGAATGGATACTTTATAAAGAAAAGAGGCTGCTTTTTGGCTCATGATTCTGGTGCCTGCGGTGCTGAAAAAACAGATCTGCCACTTGGAGAAGACTCTGGCTCTACCACAGCATGGGACAGAAGGTGAAAGGGAACCAGCTGCATGGAGAGGATCCCACCACCAGGCATCACCTCCCTTTTTCGCCACCTACTCTCCAGAGGACTAGCCTGGTCCCGCGAGCCCTCACCCACTGCGAGGGTGATGTCCCCAGGTCCAGTCATCTACAAGGCCCGACCCGCTAAAGGTGCCGTGACCTCAGTCCTTTTCACAGGAGATCAAGCTTCCAGTACATCAACTGGGCCCAAATCACAGTAGAGGTGGCGAAAAGTTTCTGAAATTACAGGGTAGCAATATGCAATGTATTAATTATTAAAACTCTCATACTAACCTGTTTTGAAACTGTCTCATTGCTGTTTCTCAATAAAACGAAAAATTACAGGGTAACGCCACACTGTGAATATACTAAAAGTCACTCAAGTATACATTTTTAAATGATGTAAAGATGTTGAATTTTATGTTCTGTGAATCACTAAAATAATCAGACTAGAAGGCGACAGCTGCCACCTGAGCCATACAGTACAGGCAGGATGGTGCCGAGCTTACCGAGCGAGGCCAGGTTCCTGCAGTTCTCCAGCATCACCTCCCTGTACAGCGACCGCTGGGACACGTCCAGCAATGCCCACTCCTCCCGGGTGAAATCCACAGCCACATCCTCAAAGGTCACCGCGTCCTAAGCCATTGCAAACATCGTGACTATGCCAAGGATCCCCCAGCATGAAAAGGAAGGGGGCTGGGTGCAAGGCACACTGGGAGGGCTCTGCACCGCTCTCCTGGGCTTCTGGGCTCGGCCTCAGGGCTCTGTCCGCTTGGCCCGTTCCCAAGGTCTGGTGCCTCTCAACACAGGCAGGCCTCCTGTGCTCAGAATGACCACCTGAAATCTTACTTTCTTCAGTATTGAGGGTCTGGCACCGGCCTGGGACAAGGCAGAAGTAGGAAAAATACTGGGTAAGTGAAAACTGATTTTTCCAAAGCCACCATGAGTTGCTTGAGCTAAGGGCAGAGTAACGTCTTTATCTGGCTTTTCCTTAAATTCTCATAGAGTAGGGTTTTTAGGGAACCTGCAGAATTCTGAAAATGTAGTGAGTGTTGCGATACACGGACATTTTCTGGGCAGCCCTGAGCCCCATCAGAAGCCTGGGACAGTGCGATATCCAAGGGCCAGGAGGCTCCAGGCCACTGACGGTAACAAGTCCCACCTCCGCCAAGGGCATGCTGATTTGGACAAAGGGAGCTGAGACTCACCTGCAACCCGAGAGTCAGGAACTCCCTGCTGAGCCTTTCCTTCCCGGTGCGCATGCTCTGAGCAGAGGCCGGGTACAGGGAGGTCTGAGCTGGGGAAGAAGAAATGAGTCACGAGAGCCCAGGCTGCCCCGAGTCCCGCAGCCTGAGGGCCTCTCCACCTGCCTGACTGTACACGGCCAAGGAGTGCACGGGGCAGCACCCGCACACACTGAGCACTGTCACAGTGCTCACGCGTAGCACCTGCACACACTAAGCACTCACAGCGCTCACTGTCATAGCGCGCACGCAGAGCACCTGCACCACCTGCACCTGAGCACTCAGTGCGCAGTCACAGCGCGCATGCGCAGCACCTGCACACACCGAGCATTCAGCGTGCACTGTCACAGTGCGCATGTGCAGCACCTGCACACACCGAGCACTCTCACAGCGCGCATGCGCGGCACCTACACACACGGGCACTCACATCGCACACGCGCAGCACCTGCACACAACGAACACTCACAGCGCACTCTCACAGTGCGCATGCACAGCATCTGCACACACCTAGCACTCACAGCACGCACATGCAGCACCTGCACACACCGAGCACTCACAGCGCGACTCTCACAGCGTGCACAGGCAGCACCTGCACACACCGAGCACTCACAGCGTGCACTCTCACAGCGCACACGCGCAGCAACTGCACACACCGCACACTCTCACAGTGCGCAGTCCATCTACACTCAGACGCCACAGCTTCCATGAGAAACAAGGGCCCGTCTCACCCTAGGCAGAGAACAGGGCTCCAGGGACTGGGTGATTGTTCCCGTGTCACAAGAGGAAAGTCACAAGAGGAAAGTGACGTTCTCAGGGCGTCGCTCTTTTTATCAGGTTTACAGAAAAAATAAGCATAATTTTCTTGCGTAGGTGACTCACACCAACCCCCAAGCCCCAGCCCAAGAGCCACCCATCAGACCCAGCATCTTGGGTTCCCGAAATCCACTCGCACTGTACCTGGGTGGCCCCCTCCTATGCCTCTCTAGGGCTGGGTCCTTTAAGCCCAACTCCTAGGGCTGGCAGAACTCAGACTCACCACAAGGGGCGGACAGGACAGTGGCTGCCATCCCGCCACTCAGACAGCAAAGCTCCGGACACCAGGGCAGTGGGGGCAAAGGGGCGCTCCACCTTGGAGTCCCTTGCAACAGGAGCCGGCAGCAATCTGGAATAAAGGGGGTCACGGAGTCTGCACGGCGCTGTCCCTCTCAGGCTGCTGCGGATGCGTCTCCCTCAGCAGCCAACGTGCCTCCTTGCAGGGCCACTGCGATCTTCCCCCGGGGTCTGTATTCTGCCTTGCACGTTGAGCCTCACTGAAGAAGCGAAGCCTCTGTTTCTCCTCCATCCTCACGGCCCCAGCAACACAGACACGGCACCACATGTGTGTGGCTCCTTCTTGCCAGCAGGCCAGGAGCCAGCTGTGCAGCGGACAACAGCTGGGGGGCCTCTGACTGAATTTAGTTCTGACCTCTGTGAACAGCTTCAGAAATGACAGGTGGGGGCTCCGTCCCCACCCTGCATGGGTCTACGTGGGCTTCTAACCAATGGCTGTAAATCAGGGTTCCTTCAACCTGTGCCTGAGGTTTGATTAAATTTCTTGAGCAGCTCATGTCATTCAAGGAAACACACTTACAGTTCTATTGTAAAGATATGACAAAGGAGGCAGCTGAGGAGGTGCTCTGGGCAAGGTACGGGGGAAGGGACATGGAGGTTCCACGCCTTTCCTGGGCGCCCCGCCAGGCCCCCACCTGTGCAGCTGTGTGGAAGCTCTACCTCCACATGCGCCTGCCCTGCGGCCTTCCTGCGCTGGTGGACAAGGTGCTGCCTCCCACCCACAGCAGCCTGGCCTTTGGGCTTTTATGGAGACTGCGCTGGACAGGAAGGACCACAGACAGACTGCACAGGGAGACCCAGCAAGGCTTGTTGTCTACTGAGATTCCTCCTGGACTCTGCGCAGCACCCCTTCCTTTAGGGTGAGGCGGGACCTTCTGCAATGAGGAGAGTTGTACTCACAACTAAAGGCAAGGTAGACCAGAGAACCGCTTACGGCTAGGTGAAGGTGAGAAAGATTGGAGTCCCCATGGCCCACCTTGGGGAAGAAACATTGAGTTTCCATCCTCTGCCTTGTGGAGGGAGTTCTGAGCTATGAACCATGGATGCAAAACCAAACACGTGGCACGTCAGGAGAAGCCAGGCAGAGGCAAGGCGGACCTCCTAGTATCTCCAACAACAGGGCCGGCACACACTGCTCCACCCACTTTCAAAACCTTGGCTTCCCAGAGTCTCATGGAACATTCTTCCCATGTAAGCTATTGTCGTGATCTTGTCAACAACTTGTCATTCTTTAGAGACTCTGGCTCCTGGCTCTCATTATTCCTTCAGCCTCTGGGCCCATCTCAGAGAACGGAGAACAGCCTCAGGGTGTGTGGCAGCCGGCAATGTCCCTACTTGCCCCCCACCCCCCATTGATCTGGGTCTCACTCACTCTGCCCACATCCTCACTGGCGCTGTCCCACTGCTGGGAACAAACATGCAGAAAATTTTCCTTCCGCTTGCTTGTCCTGTCCTCCTCTGTACTCATTCCTTTTCTCTGACCGCACCAAGGCCACTCTGTCCTCTCTACTTCCTTGTCATCTGCCACCTGCTGTCCTCATTTCATACTTAGCAGGCTGAGATTTCCATATCCCTAATGTGAACATACATTCAGTACCCAACCCAGACCCTCCCACAGGGCCAGCATCACCGCAGCCACACAGGTTCTAATCATCCCCTGCGCCTGGCCACATCCACAGACCGTAAGACACGGTCACCTCTGGACAAGCAAAGGCATCAACATGCAAAACACCCTTGGCTTTGGAAGTAGGCCCTGCAGGCCCACAGGGCTTCCCCAGCCTCAAGCCTCTGATCTCCATAGGCCTTACACATCCTGGTCTTCTGCCAACAGCAACCAGCTTCCTAAATAGATCTCAGCCCCCTGTGGGCACAGCCTGCACAGCCCCCAGCACACTCTGAATGAGGGCAGACTACAGAGCCGCCAGGGAAGACTTCAGATGCCAGGTCCCCGAAGGAAGCAGCTTCTGGGTCGCTTCCTGGCTGCCTGGTCCAGGGGGAGCCATCCAGGGGCCTCCACCAAGCAAGGCCTCAGAAGCACAGCCTGGAGCACCTGACCTCTGCAGATGGCCCAGCCTCCTGCTGTCCTCAAGAGTCCTGAGCATAACCTTCTGACTGTGTCACTCCTAAACCACACAAACCGTGAAATGACAGAAGGATCACTGGCCTCTTCCACGACTAGGTTTGGGAACCAGCTGTTAGGTGACAACAGATCATGAACAACCTACTCTCAAGGACGGCCCCACATCCGACTTTGCAGGAAGGAGCCCACCTCCACTCTCACCATGAGAATTCCACTGGGTCTGCTGCCCTCTGGTGGACAAGGCCTTGCTGCCCTCTGTGGCAGCTCTGGCCTGGGGCCCAGCTCCTGCTTCCCAGGAGCCACCGTTCTCCCGCCTTCCCATCCAAGTGTATCCTCCTGGAGCTCAAGGCAGGTCCAGGATCCTCAGTAGTGACAGAAACCGGTCCTCTGAGCCCAGCTCTTCCTGCAGTTACTGCCCGCCTTGATCTCGCGTCCCAGCCACAGTTCTCACCCTGCTGCCGCCCTTCCTCAGGTCCGCTCACTCCTGACCAGCACTGCCTGGTGCCCATCACCACATCTCCAGGACATCCCGACAGAGTCACAGGCTCACCAACAGCGACAGAGATGCAGGCTACAGTGACACTGGCACTGTCCCCTTTCTGTCTGACTGGAAAAGACACAGCACCACAGCCTTTGCTGGTGACGCTGCAGGCAGAGGCTGCTGCGTGGCTCCGACTCCAGGAACTCGTCAACATTCGGCAAAGGTGCAAGCACACGCACCCTTTCCCTGTTGGACCCACTTCCACAGATTAGCACAAAGATGCACTAAACTGAAAAGTTATGGGCAAAATTATTCACCATTGGCACGGTTTATAAATTGTTGAAAATAACACAAATGACCACCAAAAGGAAATGAGCTCAATAAACGATGGGTTACCTACACGAGGAAGAAACACGCAGCCAGAAACGAAACAAAAACAAGTATGAAAAGATTCTTAGGTGTCAGCAGCAATTACTACATCCAATAAATTTAAGTGAAAAAAATTCCTCGTTCCTTTTTATGGGAAGGGAAGGTCTCCTTTCCCAGCAGACACAGAATAAATAGAACGCCATAAAACCGGCTTCTTGAGATTTCTATGTGTGACCTTCTTGTACTCAAAAGAGAGCAATGAAGGGCATCTGTGCACAGAGATGGGGACACAGACACTGAATTTGTGCCCTGTGACAAACCTAATTAGAGTCTTGGACTTTGGGGCCTGGCGGGAAACAGATTATAATGTATAGCTGCTGAAAGAAAAAAGGGTTGTCTATGTTGTAATCCTTAGAGGTTGCGTGTATACTCTCCGCTGTTGCAAAAGGAATTTTGGAGATGCATTTAAGGTATGGATTTTGGGATGGGGAGACTGCTGGATTATATGGGCTGGATTACACAGTACTTTAAAAAATGAGGCAGGAAAGTCAGAGTCAGAAGAAAATGTGGTGATGGAAGCAGAGAAGTGAGGATGAAGGTGGTGGGAAAGGAGAGAAAGAAAGAGGGAGGGAGGGATAGAGAGAGGGAGATGGGGGAGAGGAGGGATGGGGGGAGAGAGAGAGCAGAAGAAGATCAAACAACAGAGTATTACCTTGCTGGTTTTAAATATGGAGGAAGACATGCAAGCCAATAAATGCAGATAATCTGTACAGGATGGAAAAGGCAGAGACGGATTCTCCCTAGAGCTAGTAACACTATGACTGGTAGAAATTCAGGCCTGTGACTCACCTGGGATTTCTGACCTCCAGAACCCTCAGAGAATCAGTCTGTTTTGTCTGAAGCTCCTGTGTGAGTCTGTTACCACAGCCACAAGAAAAGGACACAGCCTCTCCCACCAAGCAGGGGAACCAGGACTGGGAGGACGTGGGCGGCCTGCTGACCCAGGCTGCTACGGCAGAGCTTTCCTGCCCTCTCAGGGTATGGAATGCCCCCTTTGTCCTCTCAAGGACCGATCTGCAGCCAGGTAGTTTTAGTCACTGGCTGAGGAGAGGCAGGAGGAGGCTTGGGGTACAGGCAGTTCACTGCCCCGCAACAGAGAGGCAGGCAGAGGAGGCGGGGCTGCGACGCCTTCGGACTTTGAGTCCTCTTCCAGGTTGTCTGGGAGCTGAAATTCCTCTGAAGGCAGGGGGACTTCGAGTCATTTACTCATTTCCTGACACCTACTCCGCCCTGGATATGCTGATGCTGGAAGACAGGTTCAGCAGTCGGGCCACTCTTTTCCAGGGTTGCCTGTCAGAAATTTCAATGATGACAGAAATGTAGCACTAGGCACACCCACGCCTGACCTCCTTTGGGATACAGCGAAAGACCTGGGAGAGGCCATGGAGGGTCGGCACAGGCTTCGGGTGAGGGGCAGCCCGCGGTTTGTGCAGAGGGGCACCGCGTGCCAAGTGCACAAGGGAAGGAAAGTGCCGCCGACTCTCAGGTGGAAGCTCCAGTTCTGGGCTTCCGACCCCTTTCCTACTCCACAGTTATCACTCCGGCTCAGGAACCGTCACCTCCTCCTTAAATCTCTTTTCTACACCTCCTACCTTGCCTCTTGGAAACTCTTCCTTCGGGATCCTAAAGCCCATTTTACCCAGGAGCTTAGATCAAAGGGGCACTGCATCATGGCCCTGCTCCCAAATCTTGTGTTTTCCACTGGCTTGAGAACAGAGTCTCAAGTCAGTCCAGGCCTCTGCTTCCCACAAAGATCTACAGCATGCTTGTCTCCACTCGCCACCTTGGCCTCAGCCATCTCTGTCTTTCCGGGCTCTCTCCTGCTCAGGGGCTTCCCTTCTTCAGTTTCCTCAGACCTCAGTCTAACCACACAATATAATCTTACTTTTTCCTCTCGGCTAAGTATCAGTTATTCCCACGAGACTTCTCTGTCTCCCCCCCCCCCCCTGAGTCCCACAACACTCTTGTCAATACTGATCCTCTGTTAGAACACACACGTCACGGAGGAGTGACAGGGACTGTTTTGGTTTTCCAGGGAATTCTTGCGTCTGGCTCAAGGCCTGGCCGGAGGTGAACAATCACCCTGGTTTGAACACTGAATGTGCTATGCCTGGGAAAACCCCTCAGTCCTAATAAATAGGCATAGATGGTCACCCTAAGTGGTGCACTCAGAAGGTCTACTGCAGAATACACAAACGTGCCTTCGGTAGTGTTACAGGATTCTTTGTGATTCTCTGCATGTGAACAACTGCACTGCTATTTTGTTATTTCAGAAAAGTCACAAAAAAAGAGTTGATTGTTCTTTTTTTACACACACAGCCACACACACCTTAGTAGTTTTCTCTTGAACATAAGCCATCAAGCAGAAGTAATCTTTCTTACCCTCCCACTAAGGTTCCTGGTGGTTGGTTACAACGTGAGCTGCCTGTGGGGACCCTGGTGTCGCCAGGTTCCTCAAGGTTCACTCACCTGGTCACACAGAAATCCACGAATCAGTGAGAAGCGGTGGGTGGATTTCGATACTGGTTTCCACCTGCCTAAGCTTCAACGATGCTCTTGCCGTCTGAAAAAGGGGCGGTCACAAAGATCGTTTCTGATGCCTTACATAGCTGGCAATAGGGTGCTTGTTCAATACAGAAAAATCTTTCTTTTTTGGGTTTGTATTTATTGATTCAATGTAATAAAGACAGCCCAGCCTATCGGCAGGGACTGGTTTCTAGGCAGGAGTGTATTCAAGACGGGAGAAAGCAGGCTGGTGCTGGATACATCTGACTTGCTCATTTGACTGTAGGCATTTCTCATGACTAGACACTCCTAACAGGTTTCGTCAGTCAGAGGTCCTATAAGTGACTAAGCTTATATAGTTCATTCGGAGCTTCAGAGATTTTAATGCCCCAGAGCTGGGCTTCCTCATGTCGGGACTACAGATAATCCTTCTGCTGTGGGTCGGTGCACTGTGCATTGTACTAGGTAGAGCAGCGTCTCTGGCCTTCACCCGCTAGGTGACAGTCGCATTGGCCCCGCCCCCAATCTGTGACAAAACCGTGTCCAGACTCAGCCAAGTCCCCTGAGGTAAAGGCTGGTCCCCGTGGGGGCGACAGGGGGTCCCTGCAGAGGGGACGCCAGCGCGGGTCCCGACCCAGGGCTGAGGGCAGTCTGGCGCTCATCTGAGTGTGAACAGCCCGAGGCCTCGGGGGAGGGACAGGACGGGGGACGCCGAGCCCGCGGCCTGGGATGCCCGAGGCCCCTCTCCAGAGTCCTACCCGAGCCCCTCTCCGCCGCTCACCGCGTCCGGCCCCTAGCCCGGGGCCACGGGCTCCGGCTCCCAGGGACAGCCACACTCGCGGGGCTCAGCGCGACCCGCGGTTCCGCCCATTGTACGGCTCCGCGCTTCCGCTTCCGGTGGTGGGCGGGCACCCTGCAGCTTGCTTCCGGTTTCGGGCTCTCGGCGGCGGCGGCGGCGGCGTATGGGATTCGAACGGGGCTGAGCGGGACGAGCGGGGGAGGTGTTCTAGAGCATTTAGGGTGCGTGAGGTTGGGCTCTGGGGTGGGTCGGCCGCGCGGAGCGGGAACCGTGCGGAGAGCAGGGACTGGGCCCAGAAACCAGGCCGTGGGCGGGGACAAGGATGTGGGCGGAACTAGTCCTAACGTGACTGACAGGGGGCGGAGATCAGCAGCGAGGGCGGTGCGGTGGGCGTGGCCAGTCGTGGACAGGGCTAACTATAGGCGGAGACCAGCCCAGGGGGCGGGACTATAGGTGGGGCTGGATATGGGCGGAAACGAGTGCTGAGGGCGGGGCCGGAGAGGGAGACCCGAACTAGGAGTGATGTGGTTGGCGTAGTTCCAGGGGGCTGGGAATATTAGAGATCAACTGCAGGGGAGGTGTTGGAGAGGAGATTTTTCCTTAAACCCTAGCTGCACGCTTAAAGCAAACAACTTTGGGCCGGGGAGATGGCTCGGTAGAATAAGCGCTTACCTGGCAAACACGAAGGGTCTGAGTTCAATCCCCGCTTCCGCAAAAA